>JANIHY010000208.1:43151581-43162610 GCA_027479065.1 Erythroxylum brevipes
AAGTGTTTTTTATTTTTAAGTTGTCAAACAGTCTATTGTATGAAGCTCTTTCAAAAAAATCTCTTTTTTAAATAATAACCAAACAGGAAACTAACTTAGAAAAATTCTTCTAAAAAAAATCTAAAGAAAAATTTAGTATAAGTTCAACTAAAACGCACAAATTATGACGTAACAGAATCATCCTTCTTTTTGTATTGTCACTGTTATATACAATTCTTAGTTAAGGATGGACTCTATAGCCAGGTCGTCTGTAGTAAGTAGATAATGGTCTATCAAGAAACATGAGAAGGCACGCTAAGAACAGGACAATTTTATCATTGCATGGCATTGGCCAGCAACTGGGAATTGAGGCGTTTCTAGTTATGGGTAAATATTCAGAAGGCAAAATCGATCTTCATCTCCATCTCTTACTTTCTGATCACTGCTGAAATAAACCCGTCGCAATACTGTTTCAGTACATCCCCTAACAAACCATTAAGATTCCTGTTTCTTTTTATGGTACAATTCCATCTTCACGCTAGTGTGTCCACTTAGGGAAATCAAGCCCCTGTCAGTGTCATGCGCTAATGTTCTGAAACAGGCGTTTTCCACCACAAGAACTGATTTTTTACTTGTGGTTTATGTCGCATGTCAGGCAATGATGGATACTTCTTCAATCTAATGATCACGGGAGTTCAATCTCTAACAAAAATCGCTTTCTTTTCCAGAAAAGGAGGATTCTCACGTGAGCTTCTCACATGTTTGTTTAGGTCTAGATGATGTTCTTTGACTTCACCATAAAATTTGTTAAAAGAACTTCAAACTGTTCTTGAAATTTGTCAGGTAATAAAAGGAAGAACTGCTCAATGCTTGCTCTTCCAAGGTAAAGAAAATAGACACCACACGAAGAGTCACATATTTCCATCCCCACGCTGTTCCATTCCATACCACCATTAAAGCCATGGAAAGTTCTCGATGAATATAATGTGAGGATCTCCCATAGTTGGGCCACCTAACTTGAAAAGATAACCATGAACTCTGATTAAACAGATATTGCAAAATAATTAAATTCAGAAAACCATTTGGCGACTGACTTTGAATTGTGGGTAAATCATATTCCATACAGGATGGATTATTTCCAATATTCCGATACTTTTCAATGAATGAAACAAGCTTAATATAAAGACGGAGGTGCCCGTTGAAATATATTGGAGCAGCCCCATGAGGAGGTAAGATTGTGTAATTCTAAACCTTTCTAAATTCTCTGTTCAGCATTAACGAGATGTTGTTGTTGTTTCTGCCTGTTGAAATATGTTTTTGTCCCATGTGTTTCTTGTCCGCCAGATCTCCGAATGACATTGAAAAAGTGAACCAAAGGAAAAATGAAAAACGATTCTGAAATTACAAGTAACCAGCTTAAAAAAGTCATCCATTTCTTCCTGTTGCAAGTTAAAAGGCACAGCTTACTTCTAGAAGTGCAAGCATGAACTTGCACTATTGATACACTACCAAATTGGACAACTGGACCCCAACGCCATAGTCTCCAGGAAACAGTTAAACTGTCGGTGAATGTTTTGGTTTGAAGCAAACATCATGATTCAGGTGATTTGTTAGAAATAATAAACAAGATAAAACACAATCACGGTGATCATGTGATAAAACCCAATCACAAAGGCTATGTTAAAAAAGATTGTTTCATATGCATATAAAACAAAAAATACATACTTGGTTTAGTGTTGTAGATCTACCAGTTAAAGAACTTTATCACCAACTTTATAGTGCAGAATCCTTCTTTTATTTTTCTGTACTCTTTTATTGATGAAGAAGATAAACAACCATACACACATATGCATATATAAAACGTTGCGTTCTTCATATGACTACTCTTTGTAGTCATTTCAAGAGTGTAATGATTATTATACTCTTCATGGGTGTAATAATGACTCATATCTCCCACTCACACATGATGAGTTTAATCTTAAAAACAAACTCTACAATGCTCATACTCGTTGAATAACTAGTGTGACCAACAGCATATGACTAGAGCATATTGCTATATACCTGTGAGAAGTATGTGACATCTCGATTAACAAATTGATCTTAAGAGTTAAGTGTCTTTGAGTAGACATTGTATGTTATACCCTAGATCATATATCGCATTTACATTTTTCTTTGATCTCCTTTAGTTTTTTTTTTATGTCATGACTATATTCAAGTTCTCTACTAAAGAGACGATGGTTATCTATGAATACTTTTTATGCGAGTCAATGATCTAAATTAAACGACCTTCCTCTGTTCGTAATTCTCTTTTGAATTAAATTTAATTTGTTTTCCTAAGATTATTCCATATGATTGCATCTTGCATGATTTTTTGAAAATAACCTAAAGTAGCAAACCTTAAATTCAATTCTCAAGAATGAAACAAGAGTCATAAGGGTATATGATGAGATTTTTCTCAACCTTAAGGGTCTCACACAATGTAAGATGAGATCTGGCAACTTACATTAATCTCTTTCTTTGGTCAGTTGTGCACACATGGTACAAGTCATATGCTACAGTATTTACCTACTTCTTTTAACTTGAACGTCTTTCATTCAAGAAATACTTTACAGATGATAGTTTAAACATACTCAATGCTTAACTTGAGTTCACTTATTTACTCAAAACCTGTTCAGAACTCACATATGGCAATGTAAGACAGATATAGTGATTAACAAATCATGTTGAACCAATTTCTTTGTGGCATTTATGGTTTAAGTTTCTCGCTCTCAATTATCATCTAGATAATAAACTTTAAACATGCCCCATCGCTAGCGAGCATAAACATTAGAGGTGATTTGCCATGTGAGAAGACCAATCTATAATCTGTCTCATATAATTATGATTCATCCCAAAATATATTTATATACAAACATATATATTCATGAATCAAGTGATACACAATGTATAATTTTCATCATACATTATATTCAAACATATGACATTAGAATGAGTGAACATACATAAAGAAATGTTTATCAGTATATTTCAACATCTACGTAGTCCTAGTGACTTTACATGCCCAATGTATAAATCTCTAGAAATTGACTTTGTAATTGGGTCTACTATCATATCTCACGTAGATATATAACTCATGTTCACTTTTCCTCGTGCAACTATATCTTTCAAATAATTATACTTAGTATCTATGTGCTTTGTCTTATAATAAAATTTGAGGTCTTTAGTATAAGCGATTGCAGCTTGACTATCACAGTTGATGGTCACTGGATTGATTTCGCTTTTAGTGACCCCTAAATGCACAAAAAATCGATAAAGCCACACAACATCTTGTACTGTAGTTGAGATTGCTATAAATTTAACTTCTATTGTGGATAATGCAATGCAAGATTGTTTCTTCCTTTTCCATGATATTGCTCCATGGTTTAATACGAATACATATCCTAAGGTAGATTTTCTTTCATCTAAATCTCCTCCCCAGTTTGCATCTGTATAATCTTGTATATGTAGATCATTGTCTTGATAACATAATGTATAGTGCACAGTTCCCTTTAGATACCTAAATATTTTCTTTACTACTTTCCAATATGCTTGGCCTAGATTTGATTAATATCTGCTCACCATCCCAATAACGTAACAAATATCTGGTCTTGTACACATCATTGCATACATAAAACTTTCAACTGCAATAGAGTAGGGAACATTCTTCATTTGTTCCCTTTCTTGTGGCCTTGACGGGAAATTTCTCTTACTAAGGCCTTCATTTTTAACAATAGGATTATCAATTGGTTTGCAATATTGCATACGGAATGATTCAGGAATTCTTTGAATGTAAATCGCTTGTGAAGCGATAACAATCTCTTCTAACGATCTCTTAAAATCTTGACTCCAAGAATGCATGCCGCTTCACTCATGTCTTTCATTTCAAATTCAGATGATAATCAATCTTTGATTTGCGGAAGAAACACACAGTCATTACAAGCATTCAATATATCATCTACGTATAAAGATAAAATAGCAAATTTATCTTTGGATTTCTTAACATACACATAATGGTCTTCATCGATCATTTGAAAATCATATGAAATGATTACGTTATGAAAACAAATATACAATTGTCTTGAAGATTACTTCAGGCCATAAATTGATTTTAATAATCGACATACTTTATTTTCTTGACCTGCCTTGATGAAACCTTTAGGTTGTTCCATATAGATTTTTTCATCTAATTCTCCATTGAGAAAAGCAATTTTTATTTCCATTTGATGTAATTTAAGATCCATACTGGCTATTATAGCCAGAATAAGATGGATTGAAGCAAACTTCACAACAGGTGAAAAAGTTTCCTCATAATCAATTCCCTCTTGTTGTGTATATCCCTTTTCTACAAGGTGTGCCTTATATAGATATGGTTAGTATTATTATGATCCGATATATGTGTTGTTGAGATTGGAAGCGAAAATTTGAGTAATCTGAAACTCATGAAGGAAATAATTGAGAAAGTGTGATATCTAAACAAGGGATTGAGAGGCCTATTGAATCTATCAACTGTGGTCTTTTAAAAGAAAGTATTCGAGTGGTGAAGTGTGATAGGAAACGGAGAAGTATATGAAATAATAGTACCCCTACCTTATTCCTTAATCAGAAATTAATTTCGAGGACGAAATTTCTTTAAGGAGGGGAGAGTTGTAACATCCTATCACCGATGGGAAGGGTAGAATAGTAATTTGGAATGGTTATGAGTGCTTAGAATCGCCTTGATATATTCATGCATACACATACCCGTGAATAGTGAATTTTGCACATGAAAATGACTGTACATGCATTCATGACATTTCCTATTATATTTGTTAATAAATGTAGTTGTTATAAAAAATGTGATTTGTGTGCTTGAAAATTGAGTTGGAAATGGTCATTGAGGTTTGAGAATTTTTAGTAAATTTTAAAAATTTTTCTAGAAATTTTGGGGTAATTTTCGAATTAGGAAAAATGCCAAGTGACAAACTAATTGGTTATCGGTAGTAAAAATTACTGTCCAATGGCACTAGAAATTTAGATCAATGAGTTTAGGATTTATTAATATGAGCTATTGGAAATTTGTGAAAAAATTGGAGTAAAAATTGGAATTGAATTGGAAAGAAACTAGGTGAGCATTTTAGAGTGTGACATGTGGCAAGTGACACTTGTCACTTGCCTAACATGCCACCATGATGCATAGGTTTCATAAAAATCATCCCTTCTTTGGTTATTCTCGATACTTCTCTTTTCCTAAGGTTGAATGGTGATTAAACTGAGAAATTCCCACCAATTTTCGTAGCTCTTTCTTCCTTGCTTCTCTTGATATCTTGTTCACCTTTTCTACCTCCTTTCATCTTGGTTTTCTCTTCTTGTGTTCACTAAAAATCCTAACCTATACCTCATCCCCTTAAGATGATGATAATCGTGTGTGGTGGGATGGTGAGTGGAGACGTTGTTTCGGTGGATGAATGCTTGAAGAATGGAGAGAGTTCTTTTAGATGAAGATGATGGTTGGAGCTTGCGTTGTTTGGAGAGAAAAATAAGAGTGGAGGTTGGTGAAGGTTGAGAGAGCTGTCCAAAAAATGAAGAGTAAAAATGAAGCTCCCTTTTTTCGTTCTTCTACCTCTATTGTGCGTAAATGAAGAGTTTAAAAATGAAGAGTCTCTTGCTTCTTTTGCTGCTGGAGAACGTTGATGGCCAAGTGAGTGGAATGAACTTCTCTTGGTGGCTCCCATGCTGGTCCCAGCTCCCACTTATGTGCCTAAATCCTCCCCCTGTGTGTATCTTTTTCGGTGGGTACTAAATTGTCAAAATGAGTGGAGAGCTGTCATTGATACTTTTAGAGAGTGAGTGGAGAGCTTGGATTAAGTTGTTGGTGGAGCCCTCTTTCCTTTTCTTTTTTTCAACGTTGGTGGCTGAATATAACGTTGATCTTCTCAGCTCCACTTTTGTTGAAACTCACCCAATGCAACCTAGAAGCTCCTACCAAAACGTTCTCCCTTGGATATCCACGCCACCCTTTATATTTGCTGTCACGTTGATTTTCTCTTTTGGTTGTATACGACGTGCTTCTCCCCTCTGCTGCTTGTTCATGCCTCCCACTGCATGCTTCAGCTGGCGTTGATTTCGTTGTCTCTTGGAGCTGTAGTCTTGCATGCGTGGATGGAGAGTTTCCAAATGAAAAGTCAGTGTTTTCGGTGGAGTCTCCCTCATTTTTGTTGTTTACTTCTTTTCCCATTAAAAACAAGTGTAGTTCCTTGGGTTTCTGCTTTTCTCCAATGCTTCCCTCTTCAACAGGTTGCTTAGTTGAGAGGCTGAATTGAATTTCTCTTCTTTGGTCTTGTATGGAGCGTGAATGACGGTTGCTTTGTGAGTGGGAAGTCAAGGATGGAGGCTACATGGCTAGTTAGAATAAATTTTCTAAGGTAAATTTCGACATTGCATAAAAATTATTTGGTGATGATTTAAGAGCTCAAATTTTGTCAGTGTCTTCGTCTCTGAGTTAGCTTCGATATGAGACTTGAATCACGGAATTTCGACATCTGAGTCAAAAGTTATGGCTGAAACATCGTCGACAGGTCATTCTGGCTTTCCAACATATGACGTGAATTTTTGTTAATTTATTGCTCTTAAATTCCAGCTCCAAAAACTCTGTAATTAATCCCAAAAATCTGTCAATGAGTCAAGAATTTACGTATGAAATTTCAGAATTTTTGGCTTAACCAATCTCAAGATAAAAATCCCACAATGACTAGAGGTCAAGTCTGCCGGAAACTAAAAAACAGTGCAATTCAAGTCTATTTGTATCATTTATGCATTTTACGTCAATGGACCTCAAATAATGCTAAAACACAATAAACCAGCCATAGATGAACATAAAATGAATGTAAAAGACTATGAATTAAGTCCTAAACATATATGAAAATATGAGCGTATCACAAGGCCTTCATCTTCTTTAAACATTGGTGGCTAGCCATTGATGAGAGAAACATAAAGAAAGGGAGAGAAAAAAGAAAAGAAAAGAGAAAGGAGAAGAGATATTCAACTATGATCATGGAAAAGTAATTCATACCATTTTTCATTCTCTTCTACCTCCAATCAAGCATCCATAGTCATTCAAGTGAAGAAGAAGAAGAAAATGAGTTGGTAAGCTTATTAATCTTGTTGAAATTTTTGATTTTTTGGGCTATACGTTAGATTTAGTTTTGATGTTGTAAATTGCACCTTTTTGATGAGATATTAAGATTTTATTGCATTGGAAGCAATTTGGAGAAGAAAATCACGTGAATCTAGTGTATAGAACCTTTGTCAAACTTGGTCAAAAGTGATATCTATTGCCTAAAGTATTTTATTTTTTCATTTGATGATTTAAGATTAATGAATGACATTAGTAAGTTATTTTATTGATGAAAGAATGGAAGAAAAACCATGGAAATGATTGGATGAGTTTTTGTCCATGGCTAGGGTTGTTAATATGATATGATTCAAACTCCTATCTTGATGTTCTATGATGTTTATAACATGATTTTGATGCTAATGAAGTAAAGAAATGAAAAAAATTGATTTTGATTTGGTTTTGATTAAAATTTGGTTTAGGGTGCCTGATTTTGTAAAAATTTGTTAATAAATTTTATGGCTTTAATAGGTGTATTAAATTGTCATAGAAGTGAATTTAGATTGGTTTTTAATTGTTAGAAATCAAATGAAATTGAATTGGAAGAGTTTAATGTATAATATATTAAGTTTAGCCTTAAGGATATTTTTAGTATAAAAATATGGTTGTGAAGTAATACCCATGTGAATGTGATTAAGGATGGTCATTAAGTGTATTTGTGGTGTTGGAATAATTAGAATAAGTGTTATGTTATTAGTTAGAGAAAAAAAATAGTATATGGAGTGTATGTGGAAAGTAATGATGTCGACTTAGTTTATGGTATTTTTGGTTGAAAAATGTATTAAAGAGTTGAATGAATTTATATAAGGTTTTTGGATCAAAAAAAATTGAAGGGTTTCAAAATGATAACATGGAAATTACCATGTTGTGAGTGTACTTATAAATTGATTTGTATGCAAAATGGTTTTTTTTTAATACTTTGACATGAAATGAACATTTATCTTGAGTTTTATGCAAGTGTTTTTCAATTATTTCTTATGAATTAATTATTTGCAAAAGAGTTGATGACATGTGATTTTAACTTATGCATTTAATTATATGATTATGAGATTGAAAGAAGTTGAAAATTTGAAACATAAGATTTTACAATTTCACGATCGTGATAGTCCCATAAGTGATTTAAAAAATTTTATAAGTTGCTTTTTAGCTATGAAATGGTTTAAGTTTTATGCCAAAAGTTAAGGTACTAAGAAAAATGATTTCGTGTTTTTAGCTTATAGTACACCATTAAGCTCATTACATGTTATTATACCTGTCAGAGTATTCCACCCGTGCATTGTAGTGTCCAGTGGCGTCAGTTACTAATAATGTTGGCATTATGTTTGTCAGTAGTCCAGTGAGTTGCCCGTTGCACATATGAAGTATATAAAGCGCTAGCCAAAATTTTTCACGAGTAAGCGATATAAAACTAGTTTTGTAACTAATGGTTAACCATTCGCAGGTAAGCGATGTAAAGTTACCATATGGTACCAATTTTAATGGAGAAGATTTATTTTCAGTATAAAAGTTTCCAGTAAACTTATTGTCGCCATTGTTTATTGTTTAAGGATAAAGGAAAAACGGAAAATAGAAACTTCTATACTATGAACTTAATTTTGAAAAATCGTTTCGAAATATTATTTCAAACAAATTAGAATTTTGTTTTACGAAATGTTATGTTATTACCAAATTTGATGCTGCATGAATGAATTATTATGAAAAATATTTTACTATAAACTTTATTGTTGTATGAAATTATATTAGTTATATGGTTATTAAAAATTTTATCTTTTAGTAAACTGATTAATACTCATTGAGCTTGTTTAGCTCACTATTATTTTTATGTTTTTAAATAAACCATCTTAGGTATGCGTACAAGTGTTGTAGTAATTAGGACTCCGCCAAAGGATCAGTTGTATCATTAGGTGCTATTATGCTTGTGTTATTTTTGCTATGTATGTGATAAGTTTTAAATTATTTTGAAAATGGTTCAAAAGTATGATCTTGTGAAAATTGACATAATTGTAAATATCATTTATTTATTAAACTACGAGAGCTTTGATCCTCAATGATGTTTTTTTAAAAATTTTGAGAATTATATTGTTGTGATTGCTTGTGATATAGGCTTGAGGTCCCATTCCAGAAATTGTGTTGGTTCATGAAATATTAGAAGTGTTTTAAAATGTGTTATGCAGGTTCTCGAAATTTGAGAATCTTAGCAAAACAGTTGTTATGTTGCAAAAATTTTCAATAAAATTATAGAAAAATTTCACTATTTTTTGAGTGAAAGGACCCATCTCGGAGTTCCCCTTCTGGAACCTGAGTGGAGCCCTTCTGGTAACCTCACGATAGTCCTCCATTCAATATCTAACTCAACTGAAGGGTTCCCACAAAATTAAGTTAGTTAACTATTTAAAAACTTTTATACTTTAATAATTAAAAGCGTGGAAAATAGTGAGATTTTTTCTATCATTTTATTAAAAATTTCGGTAGCATGACGACCACTTTTCTAAGATTCTCAATTTTTGAAAAATTGCGTATCACATTTTGAAATACTTCTAATATTTCATGTACCAACTCAATTTCTAGATTGAGAACTCAAGTCTACAACATAAGTAATCACAAACATATAATTCTAAATATTTTAAAAATGTCTTTAAGGATCAAAACATTCGTAGTTCATTAAGTAAAAAATATTTACAATTATACTAATATTCATAAGATCACACCTTTGAACTTTTTTCAAAATAATTTAAAGCATATCACATACATAGCAAAAATAACATATGTAGTGGCCCTTTATCGCAGGATACACACCGAGACACCCGAAGGTCATTCCGATGCATAACCTATGATAAGGGCGAGCTACAACGATCACTACCTTCACTTCACATTGCATCATATCATAATTCACTTATAAAGCATAAATAGAAAATCAAAATAATTTAAAACCAACTTTTTCCTCATTTCATTACATAAAATCTGCAAGTCTACATTGTATCTTTCAACACTTACTACATGTACATCGTCATCGCCTAATACAAAAGTACTACTTGAAAGAGAAAAATCTATATATGCAATCTATCTAAGCCGTCCAAAAATTCCAACTGACCGACCTTTGAGACATAAATTCTCTTGCCAAATCACAATATACTTTGCTGGTAAAGCCTCTCAATAGCTAAAATCATCTCTCGGTCCTGAAAAGACAACGTTGCAATTTTGGTGAGTTTTGATAACTCAATGAGGTAACCATCATCGATGGTTCACTCAATTCATACATCACATCATTGCACGTAACATAATATTCACTTCATTGCAATTTCACAATATATCACATTATCGCACATAACACAATATTCACTTCATTGCAATTTCACAATATATCACATTATCACACATAACATAATATTCACTTCATTGCATATTCACAATGTATCACATTATTCATATAAGACACACATAAATTATTATTGGCAATGCACGTGAGACTCACTTTCATTTATTATTGTCGTTATGACTGACTGCCTTTTTCCAACTCATCCCTTTCTGGATGTCGAGCTTAGTCGAATAACGTCCCATATCTCTTCTTAGATATCGAGGACAGTCGCACTCGAGCCCAAGGCTCTATTCACATTTTTTAGCTTTTAGCTCCATATCCTGGCAACTCCAGTCATAACTTTCTTTATCTTTCATGCATACATGTAATGAATGTTTCACATATCATAATCTCAGTCAATCACATGGATGCACATTTACGTTTTGATCACATTTATCATCGGACCTTAGTCCGGCATTCAGTAGAACGGCTTAGCACACTTTTGCATTCATATGCACATTCACAATTTTCGCATGTTTGGAGCACTTAAATAACTCATTCAAAAC
>JANIHY010000208.1:43313282-43325760 GCA_027479065.1 Erythroxylum brevipes
ATAATGGAGTGTTATGCTTTGATGGTTACATGTATATGTTATGTTATGTAATGATGTTTCTTTTACTATGAATTTTTGAAAAATGTATGTTTTTGTTTAAACTCAATGAAAGCGTTTTCAAATGACATGGAAGAATTTATTTTCAAAAGTTTTACTTATCTTTCTTCTATTAAAAACTGTTACCCACAAGCTTTCGAGCTCACCCCCCTTTCTGTCCCCTCCTCAGGTGATAGTTAAGAAGTCAAGCGAGCAAGAGTCTAAAGGAGATTCCTCAAATTTGCTATTTTGTATTGCAAGTTAGATTTTGTAACCAGAAGGGTTTTGCTTTGAGGGTAATGAAATATGAATAATGATATTAGTTGTAAGTAATGTATTAAAGATGTATAACGAAGTAAAGATATGAGAGTTTTATGACTTTTCAGCAAGAGTTAGACTTCACATTCAGAGATAGGATCCAACATTAAGGTAATGAGTTTGTTTTGATATTTGATTGCCATGGGGATGCCATCCTTGTGGGATGATGCCTAAATAACCCTACAGGAAGATACGCTCAAGTCTTATGATATCTGCAAAAGGATTCTGAAAACGAGTCCCAACATGAATACAATCACAAATCGATCCAGGTAGGGCTGAAATACCTTATTCATTAAGGACATAAAAGATGCCGGAGCATTAGTCAGCCTAAATGGCATCACTAGAAACTCATAGTGCTCATACCTGCTCCTGAATGCACTCTTAGATACATTAGCCTCTGTTATCTTCAACTGATAGTACTGACCTCAAGTCTAATTTAGTAAATACCTGAGTTTCTTGCAACTGATCAAACAAATCATCAATTCTAGGAAATGGGTACTTGTTCTTCATAATTAGCATTAGAGCTCTCCAAGGTGAAACATTGGGTCTAATAAAACCCTTTTCTAACAACTCCTGTAACTGAGTCTTTAGCTCCTTCAGTTCCACAGTTGTCATCCTATATGAAAAAATAGATATATAAGCAACACCTGGAACGTGATCAATCGTGAATTTCGCTTTCCGTTCTAGTGGTAAACTAGGTAGCTCGGTAGGAAACACATCCAAAAACTTCCTAACCACCAGAATGTCCTGCATACTCTGCTCAACTCTAGTGTCAATGACGTGGGCCAGATGAAGTGAATCACACGTTATTACAATGCTTATTATACGATGTATGAATGTACAAGAAGGGGGGTTGAATTGTGTATTCCTCTTTTTTTGAAAACCTTTAAAATCGTTTTGTCAAAAGAAAATAAAAACTTGTTCTTTTCATAAGAACAACTGTAAATCAAAGTTAATCATATTTTTTTCAAAAACTTGTTTAAAAACTAAGTAAGAACGAAACTTTGAATGATGAGAAATAAGAATAGAGAGAAGTTGACACAGTAATTTTTATACTGGTTCACCCCAAACCGTGGGCTACGTTCAGTCCTCAGATGTTTTTCTGAAATTTCACTATCTCTCAACAACTTTACAAGTATTCTTTCTTTCTGAGCCTCTTCAGGTCTCTTTACACTTAGTATTCTTTTACTCTTAGCCTCTGCAGCTATCTGTACTACTTTCTTACAGAAAGATGTTTTGAGCTTCGTTACAGTAATATAGCTCTAGCTATTTGCACAATAAACTCTCAAGTAAGCTTTTTAACGTTCACGTATATGTATATCAGCTAACTTTGCAATCTTCGACCTTGACTCATATTTATAGCCTTCATCTGAAACTGCTTCTTGAATCTTGCAAAAAACGGTTATTCAGTTGAATTCTGTTACTAACTCGAACTGACTCTTGATTTGCTTCCGTCTGCTTTTCATCGTCTGCTTTTTCTTTCTTCTGTTTTTGGCTTCCGTATGCTTTTCACTTCCGTCTGTTTTTCTATCTTCCGTCTATTTTTCATTCTCCGTCTGCTTTTCATCTATCGTCTGCTTTTCATTCTCCGTCTACTTTTCATCTATTGTCTGCTTTTTATTCTCCATCTGTTTTTCTACACTATTTGTACTTCATCAAAATAATTATTGTAAAGTCATTTTGACTTAACAAATTAGTCGTCCAACTACAGACTACAAAGAAGAAGGATGAGTGACGCTCTTTAACATGAAATAGGGTCTGCGAAAAAAATTATTTCGTATTAGTTAATTGGTGGGAATGCACCACTATTTGAAAAGGACTATAACTGACATAAAATTATGCTTCATCTTCAAAAGTATGCAAGATAAAACAAAGACATTGTGAACATCAATTTAAGAATTTTGAAGTTCAAATCCATCAAGCTCTTTTTTGAGCAAGGCTAAAAGAGAAATAAAGTTGGTTCACCAAAGGGAAAGGAAAACCAAGGGCCATTTCCTATGGGTTGTTCCCAATACTAGCTTTCTCTTTTTCTAATGTTATGAAGTCCTCTTTCAATTTTTATCCCCCATTTTCACAATTTTCACACTCGTCTCCCTCTTATTAATTCAAGTGTGCTATTTTTTTTCATTTTGCTCTTCATCTCCTTCTTAATTGCAATCTAAACTACTTAATTTAGGAACTTTGTAGTTAGATTAAGATATAAGGTATGAATCAAAAGGATATAAGGTATGATTAGAGATGAGGCCTAGCTAGATACCTAAGTTGTTTAAATAAGGTATGAATCAAAAGGTCAAATTTGGATGACTCTACTTAGTCTAATTCAATTGCTTCTCAACTCTCCTTCATTAATTGTTAAATAATTAATCAAAAATATTTATCAATTAATAACATGTATAATTGAAGGATAAGAGATTCCTTGAAATAATTTTAACGTAACACTTATTCAAATAGATTATCAAAATAAAACCGATTAATTGATAAACGAACCACACAAAGTGTTCCTTTATGAAAAAAACTGTTGGACCCCGCTTTCGGATCCCAACAGAAGTCGTGAGACGTGAGCTTAATACTCTGTAGTTTCCGGAGCCCAACAATCCAGAGTCATAAAGCGTGAACGAGCTTCCTTGTGGGGTTATTTCAATGACTCCTCATTAGCTATCGTCCAATAAGAGTGATGTGCCCATGCCAGTTAAACACCAAATCATAAATTGAGTTCTTGAAAACTATTGTAGCTCTCTGCCTTTTGTTTATTTTGAAATAAGAACTACCTCATTCGAAACTCTATAGCTCAAGATATGCCTAAAAACCTAAGTACATTCATAACCCAATTATGCTCTTCCAACCAATCTCTCATATTCTTTACATCAATATTTTTTAATTCTACATCAAAGGTTACCAATTTTTAAGGAGAGGTAGCAAAATGTATTAGGAATATATTCCTTCAAGAATCACTTCATTTGGAGGTCAAGTGATGAAATTATGGCCAAAAGAATCAAGTGTATTTATGTCCTCAATCATAGTGTACCTCTCTTGGGAGAATTGGCATAACTTTCTCTATAACCCTCGGATTAGGGTCATTATTAGACGGTTTGAAAAAGAACTTCTACATCTACAACTTCTATAAAGATTCTGACATGAAATTCGATTGTTTACAAGGTAAAAAATGTGACCAGATGATAAGATTAAATGAATAGTGCACCAAACGAAATGACATCATCACCCGACGATATGACGTCACCAGACGATACGTCATCACTAGACGAAGCGTCCTCACCAGATGACACGTCATGACCAGATGATATGTCTTCAGTAGACGATACGTCCTCACCAAATGATGCGTCCTCACCAGATGATATGTCTTATACTCTTGAGCATCACCAGACGATACGTCATCACCAGACGATATGTATTCACTAGACGATACGCCCTCACCAGACGATGCGTCCTCACTAGATGACACGTCATCACTAGACGATACGTCTTCACTAGATGATAGGTCCTCACCAGACGATGCGTCCTCATCAGACGACATGTCATCACCAGACGATATGTCCTATACTCTTGAGCATCTCCACTTATAAGGACCATAACTTTTGACTTCGATATCCAAAAATTGCATATTTTATAGCATTGGAAAGCTAGAAAGACAAGCTACAACTTCTATGAAGACAACTTGTCAAATTCATACTAGATCAATCCAAAATTTTCCATTTAATCAGAAAACGAATCTTTCCCTTATGGAAGACTTGAAATTTTGCACTATGCAAACTTGAAATGTTCTCAGCATAACCATTCAGCTACCAAAATGATCCCATTAAACTCTCAAATCTCACCTCATTTTTTTGATCACCTTCAACTACATCTGATCAGTTATAATTCCTATCTTCCTTTCCATAATATCTTGCTTATGCTTACATATGTATATATATCAACGATTTTATGTTCCAAAATCATCAACTCAAGTTGATTGCTTCTTCACGTATATCTCATTTCAACTCACATCATCCATGCACCAATCACACTTTATTAACATCAAAAGAATAAAGTTTTTATAATGCTTTAGTGGGCATTTCGGGCCACTTTAGATCATAGTCCAACAATACCAACTTTACAAGAACAATAATTTCTCAAAATGTGACTAAAGTCTTGTTTTACATAATCTAACTTTAAAAAAACAAAATATGCAAAATGGAGTGATGCCTTGACTCTCAGCTCGATCACTCGATATCTTATTCATCACCTATAGATGGGGAGGAATGGGGTGAGCTTAAAGCTCATGGGTAACAGTTTTATAATAGTAACAAACAAAACCCTTGAAAACCCTCATGATCATAACAAATTTTCATGAAAATCTATACAACATAAATTTCTCAACTTGCATAAGTCAAACAATCATCAAACTTATCAACACATGTAAACACATAAGCACATCATAATAGTTTGGGTGGATCCAAAACAGAACGTACTATACAATTCCTATAAGGGTCTTGTGTAGCCGTGAACTTAGGGGAGTCCATGAAGGAGCTCCATGCTAGGTGGGAGAAGCCTTTGATCAAAGTGCATTTGACATACTTAGGGGATCACACAAAATTACATAATCATGCATCTCACATCTTACAAACTTGTTGCCCAAATGACACATTTTTTAAACATAACTTCATAAACTTGACATATCCTCGAAAACATTTCCATTTTTGTTTAATAGTTCATCCAAAAACTTCATACACATACATATAGCACTTTCTCGAAGCATTTAGAGCATAATGAATGCACATTTTAAAAGTAATTGAAAATATTTATTTCTCCTTTTTGAAAAAAAATTAATGGCTTATTATTCAATTATAAAAATGTAACTCACCTTAGTCTCCTTGCTTGAAAACTCGCTCAAGGATGTCTCTCCTCTTGCTCTTCTTGCCTCTCTTGCGTCCCTTCAACATTAGCAAGAATCCCCATTCAAAAATGAACTTCAATTGAAAAACATAAAGAAACTTATGCATGAAATTGATCCTAGAATACATAAACCCATGCATTTCCTAAGCTTCATGAACCAAAACCCTTTAAAAAATCTGAAGCATTAAAAATGCTTTTACCTTAAATCTTCACCAAAAGAAGATATGCTTGTTCAAAGAATGCTCTTGTCTTCCTCTACCTTTTTCCCTTCTTACACAACCCCAAAATCTCTCTAGAAGACTAAGAAAAATTGAAACCTAGATGACCTCACTTCTTTTCTCTTCTCTCTCTTTTTTTGTGCTTCTTTCTCTTCTCTCTTCTCTCTTTTCTCATTCACATTTCTGGCTTCTTCTAAATGCAAGACAACAAAATTTTCTCCCCTTTTATACCCTTCCTTCAATGCCTTAAAACTTTACAACTTAAGTGATGTTCCAACAATGTCCCTTATACAATCTTACCATCCTAACACGTTAATTCAATTAACCTATGTTATGTAATCTCACTCATATTAACATGCTAATTAATTCCAACACAAATTAATCTAACAAGACCCCAAAATTAATATAATCATACTTATTCATCAAGAAAAAAATTCAGGGGCCAACAAGAACTATCCAATAAATGTTGGAAATTTATTATTGGCAATCATATCCTACAACACCAACATTGCTAATAATGAACCATCAATGTTATATATACACACAATCTTAAATCATTTGATTTAGTAACTCAATTTAATGGTAGTAGGGATTTTGATATTAATTTTATAGGTTCAAATAATGAAAGCGTTGATGCATTAAATCTAGTAAAAAAAATTATCCAAGGTATCTAACAAAGCCAAATCCACATTTAGAAAACCAACTCCACATTTTTCATATTCACTATCAACATTTATAGATAATAAGTCCACATTTACAAAACCAAATTAACGATGTCTTAATCAACCTATACATTGGCAGGATGACAACGATGAAAACGAGGTGTGATGCACGAGAGACGATTATACAATAACTAAAACAGATGCCATGATGACAGCAAAGACAAATAGTGACAAGGTGCGATGGCACAACCTGTGGTGCCCTTCGGTTGCAACAGAGATGAAGAAGTTGGCTACCCGAGGACAGTGGCACGCTAAGGACGCACGACAACACGACAATGGCGCATGGTGGGACAACTAAGAGGCATGGTGGGATGACGAGAGCTATAGTCAGACGACAATGACAAATGATAGAAAAAAATGGGGCTGCATGCAATGGATGAGGGAATTTTGGGGGATGGGGGGCGACGAAAACTCCGTCGGTAAACTCTAACATTATTTACTTCACCAAGCATTCTGGCTTTCTTTACCTACCGTTATTTTTTATTGCCACTATATTTCGTCATAAAATTTGTCGGGATAATTTCCTTCCATATTTATCAGTAGATATTTTTTCTGTCACAATTTGAAACTTTTTCCAACAATTTTACTTACGGATAATGATTTTCCATCGGTAATTATCCATTACCAATAACTAATTTTCTTGTAGTGAATAAAGTTGGCCGGACAAGAATATTTCAGTGTCATGCAAGTGTATCTCCTGGCTTCTATAATCTAGTACTTTAACCCTTCATCATTCTCGTGTCATGGAGTTTGGGTGGTTGTGGAGGTGAACAGAACGGTATGCGCAGCAGCAAATGCGACTTTTTGAGGGCCAAGAATTGGAGCTGTGGATAGAATTGAGAAGGAGGCCGGCGTTTATCAAAAGCAAACGAGAAAGTGAACTCGAATTTTGGAGAGTAGGGCAACATTTGGAAATGTAGCAAAATGGACCCTATTGTTAATTAGTCAGCTCATTAAGTTTAGAGGTAAACATCCACGTAGTTCTTCGTGTCATCTTCAAATTGATTTGATTGTCCATTTAAATTAAAAGAATCAATGGAAGGGGCTTAAATAAAAAAAATTAGTAACGTTAAAAGATTCAATTGAAAATCTTTGTAAGTATACTTTACTAAGAATATTATAAAAATCTTTGTAAATATTAGGCTTTTGCTGTAAAAGACTAAGGAGACTATAGATCCTCACCACGAGTGTTCTTAAATCCTACTTTATGCTTTAATTATTAAGCTAACCTATGGCTTAAACTATCTGCCCTTGCACTAATCAACCCTTTACTTTTGTTTCCCTGTTTCACTCGTAATTTAGAAAATTTCCTGTTTCTTGTTGTTGATAATTTGACTTTTGCTTAGTACATGAGGAGGGAGGGTAGTCCTAGTCCAACGATAACTACTACTTATGATGTGGCATCTAATTTGAACAAAATTAGTCATATAACACGGTGAGGAAGCTTGTGTGAAAAGAATGCGAAGTAATTTATAATTTGACTTTTGTAATTTATGATTTGCCTTATATCCAAAAAAAAAAAAAAGAAGAATGCGACCCAAAAATGACTTTTAATAACAGCCATATCAACAAGTACGGTCAAACTAGAGAGCTGGTTGTAGACTGCGTAGGGTTGTTATAAATGTGATGTATAATAAAAGTAAAGAATGCTAATACGCGTCTTAGCCTCCTTTGGAAAAGGTCAAAGGAAGGATTGTTTTATAATTTAAACTTAAATATTGCGTTAGGTTTGACTTTTGAGACAACATTGGCACCCTCCATCACCAACTCTTACGTAGGTCCTGGGGTGCCACAATAAACTATGTTGTAGCCTATTTTTTTTATATATATATATATGGTGCCACAATAAACTATGTTGTAGCCTATTATATATATATATATATTTTAAAAAAAACTATAAGCTTGTGTACCTGGCAAAAGAATTGTCGTGGAATTTAACAATAAAAAGCTTAAAAATTAATTAAATAAAAACATTCCAATTTAACTTTAATTTTATTCATTACCAATAATATATTAGATAATATATACTTCCAATTCATTTTTATATTTGTTTTATTTTTTCTCTATATCTTTAATTAAATTATGTATTATAAGCTGGAAAAATGTTGTTCTAGTGCACAATGCTATTCACTTCGTGAGAATCGTAGAAAAGTTCTTCAATTTTACGCAACATTTTTTTTAATATTTTTACAAAAAAATATTTTTTTGACTCAACTCCGTGACATTTTAGTCACAAAATTATAACCTTATCAATTGACGTCATCATATATGTAAACTTTATGTAGAATAAACTACTAATTTAATTGTTAGTTATCATTGTGATGTGGATATTAATACTGCAGATGTTGTTACTTTCATTGAAACATAATTTTGGATTCGACAATGATGTTGTTGAAAAAAATGTTTCATGCACTAATATTATAATTCACCACATGTAACACGATACAATAATGGAGAGTAACTTCAAGCTCATTTATGGTTAGCGTGAAGTTCTTCTCGACGTCCTTAATTAGACTCTAGCTTGTCTTCATCCCCTTTTTTTTGAAGGGGGCCGGGGTATGGAAAATTAACTCCGCAAAAACACTATAACTTGAGAGTCTGCCTCTAACATCAAGCGGATCCCCGGAAGCGGGATGGACCGAAAAGACCACAGTTGCATATATGATGATCCAAGCTTAACAAGAAAAGTCCGCACATTGATTGCCCTCGCAAAGAACATGTTGAAGTTCACAGCTCCACGATTTGGCCATTAACTCTTGGATATCCCGAATAAGAGCAAGTTGTGGATGAAAGATCTGCGAGCAGTGTGAAACGATAGTTACCACAACTAGGCAATCAATCTCAGCTATTACTTGTCGGCATCCCAGTTCTCATGCAAGTTGGAGGCCATGTTTAAGTCCCTGTAATTCCGTAACCATGTTTTTCGCAATTCCAATAGAGCTGGAGAAGCCTGCAAGCCATCAATTGAACGTATCCCGAAGAAGGCCGCCATAACCAGCTCTACCTGGATTACCAAGAGCGCTCCCGTCAGTATTAATCTTAACAAACTCGCCAGGGGGCTTTGTCCAAGAGATCCATTGAGGGGTAGGAAAAGGCTTTGGATTCGTGATTGCTCCGACGACGCGAGTATGATCCTGGAGAAGCGTACGATGCCAAAACAACTGAGTCACATAAGAGAGAGAATTACCTTCAATAACCTCATTATTGCGTGCACGACAAATAACCCAATAACCAAATACAAAGCTGAGTCGGGTAAAGAAAGAAGGGTCCAGAATAGGGCCATGTAGACATTGCCAAAGTGCTTTCACCGACACGCAATCTCAGAGCAGATGAATGGTAGTCTCAGGGAACATAGCACACCTAGAACACAACGACGATGCAGCGATGCCCCGATGAAATCGAAGAGCGTTGGTTAGGAGGTGGTCTCCATGGATCTGCCAAAGGAAGAATTTGAGCTTCTCGGGGATATGAAGCTTCTATAGTGATTTCCAAAACTTGCTAGCATCGGCCGGGTAAGGGACTTTAGAGATGAATTTATACTCGGAGCAAGATGAATAGACATCTAATGACGATGCGCCCCACACCAGAAGGTCTTGGAGCGGCCGATGATGGGGTAGAGGAATCGCAAGAAATTTTTGTCAAATATCCAGGGAGGGTCGAATGGATCAAGAGTAGGTCCCAATGAGATGACGGTGAGATAACCTCCTCAACTATAGCATAGGAATCATGCACATCAATAAGAGGGATATGATACCGGAGGGGAGTATCTGTAGCCCATCTATCATGCCAAAACGACACATTTTCACCAGTCCCGATTCGCCACGTAAATCCATCTCTGAGAAATGAGGCCACCTTTTTGATGGCCCTCCTCATAAGGGATGTCCCATGTTGGGCGCCGTGGTTGAGCACCGAAGGGCCTCCACAATAATTTGTGCGAAGAAGTTTAGTCCACAGCTTATCCTCGCCTACGACCAGTGACCAAAGCAATTTACCTAACAAGGCAATATTGTTATCTCTGGCCCGACGAAGGCCTAATCCTCCCATGATTTTAGGGTTACAAACCACATTCCAACTGATGAGGTGTAGCTTCTGATTAGTAACAGAGGAGTCCCAGAAGAAGCCCCGACACGCTTTATCAATCCCTGAGCAGATGGATGAGGGGAGCCAGTGAGTCTGCATGGAATAGAGTGGGATAGTGGACAAGATAGATTGGATCAGTGTATGACACCTAGCCTTATTTAAAAGTTTGGCCTTCCAACTTTGCAGCCGAGAATTCATTTTGTCCATAAGATGTTGATAGCGAGTGTTACCATTAGACCCCCTCAGTAGAACGCCTAAGTAGCACCCCAAGTCCGAGGAGAAGTGGAGACCAAGGCGGTACTTGAGCACAATCTTATGGGCAGGTTTGGTATGCGGTGAGAGAAACACTTCGGATTTCTACTCATTAATCAACAGACCAGAGCACTCACAGAAGGTGCGCATGGTATCCAGGACCACCTGGCACTGGTTAGTAGAGGTATCAGAAAATAAGAGAACGTCATCCGTGAACAACAGATGGGAAATGGACAGAGAGCACCGCAAGATTTTATAGGTTTCCAACTACCAAAGTTGACTTTCTCAGTAATGAGCAGAGACAATTTCTCCATACAAAGAAGAAATAGATATGGAGAAAGGGGGTCACCTTGGCGTAAACCCCGCTGAGGAGAAAGCCTCGATAATATGGTGTCATTCCATCAGATCATCAGTCAAGATTGAGAAACACTCGACATAATAAGGGTTATTAGCAGAGAAGGGAAGCCAAAATCATCCAAGGTCTACTTCAGGAACCGCTAGTCCACCCTGTCATAGGCTTTCGCCAGATCGATCTTCATTGTTAAGTAACCATGTCTCCGTTTAGTGCATCGTATACAGTGGACAAGCTCCCTAACCACAATAATATTGTCTGCTATAGTCCGACTAGGTATGAAGGCGCCTTGAAGGGGACTAATAAGATCGTTCAACAATGGTCTGATACATTGAACAAGAACCTTCGTGAGGATGCGGTAACTAACATTCCAGAGATTGATTGGCCGAAATTGGGACATAGTACTGGGGTGCTTTGCCTTATGAGTGAGAACTAGCATGGTATCAGTGATCTCCAATGGGCATATCCCAATCCTGAAGGCCTTGTGGACCATGTCGTATATAGTGTCCCCGACGATAGACCAATACCTCTGGTAGAAAATCAATTGGAATCCATCTGGTCTCGGAGTTTTGTACGACTTCATGGACATAATCGCCGCATGTACCTCCTCTTTGGTAACAAGCGACAAAAGGGCCTGGAGATGGTTCGTGGACACCCGAGGATGGTTGGGGATTTATAGGAATGGCATAAGAATGTTTAAGGTCGCGCAGTACAGGCCTTGGTAAAATTTCCGAGCCTCAGTCTGCAAGGCTGCATCATCCACTAGCCAAATGCCATCCGTGTTGCGAAGTTGTTCGATTTTATGCCGCTTGCATCGACAGATAGTCATAACATGAAAGAATCGTGTGTTGCCATGTTGTAGCCATTGAACTCTCGATTTTTGGTACTAAAAGAGTTCCTCCTGCATGAGGATAGCATTATACTCTGATAGAAGTTCATTTTCCAAGGAGATCAAGGATGGGAAGGGCCTGTGAAGAAAGAGTTGTTGGAGTCCTTCAATTCTAACAAGAGTTCTCCGTTTACGTTGAAAAAGATTCCCAAAGGTGTCTTTATTAAACTTCAGAGCTGTTATTTGAACATTGTGAAGCGCATCGGTCAAGGAATGACGCGGAGTAAGCCAAGCAGCACGTACAACCTCCCGAAACTCCTCAGGCATGGTCCATATAGCTTTAAAGTAAAGTACGCAGGACATTGGAGGGACATCATCTAAATTATCCCTAGTCATAGGATTACTGAGACTGGACATCAGTAATTCGGAGAGACTAGCACATCTCAGACTCCTTGAGTTGATCAAGTAGTGGATCTCAGAAACTGTAAATATGAGATATTTAGGGTTGAGATGTTGATGCTTACTAGAGGTAGTAAGTACATTGGATGACCTGCTATGAGATCATCACATGGATATCCTATTCTAGTGTCAGTGATAGTCTCATCATAGCAATGGTGCAAGTATCCTTAGACTTGAGGTGCTCAAGGATATCTTGGATACTGATTATGTGCTTTGACTCCATTCCTTGTTGCCTTACAGAGGTTGCTCATAGGGTGGTGATTGGGTACAGCTTGAGGTATTCGAAGGTAATTGAGTAGCCAATAGAGGATTCACCACTTCT
>JANIHY010000208.1:43353750-43367119 GCA_027479065.1 Erythroxylum brevipes
TCACTGAGTTCGCAAACTCACCCAAAATTGCAACCTATTTTTCAGGACTGTTAGAGTAGACTCCTAGCTCCGAAGATCTTCTTTCCTGCCGTGCGAGCTGCTGGCGAGGGACGTGATGGCACACAGGTCGGTCAACTGGGTTAACTTTTTGAGGATGACTTAGGATAGATGCTTGTATCAGTTTCCTTTTTGATTTTGTTAGGAAACTGATAGACTTGTCTATTCTGGCATTGGATGACTGTATCAGATTATTGTTATTTTGGATGTTAAATTATTGATTAATGTTATATTGTGATTTAAATTGCTGCGATGCCATATGAATTAATAGCGAAATTTTCTGGTAGTGAACCTTTATCGCTGGATACGTGTCGAGTGACCTTCGGGTTTCCCGATGTGTACCCTACGATGAGGGGGCGCTACAATTCGGGTGCGAGGACTGCGTGGGGGAATCATGGTTTGTTGGCGGCAGGATGGCAGGTAACTGCAAACCCATCCGTTGTAGCGCCAGTGCCACGACGGCGGCTATGTCAGGGTTGGCTGCTGCCGCTTGACTGATCTGTGTGTTTCTCGATGTGGTGTCTTGATGTCGGGCCCCACGGTGGGCGCCAATTGGTTCAGCCTGATTCTGACGAGGCTGCATGTTGCCGTTTGGATCCATGAAGTTGACTGTCTCTAACAAGAGTTCCTGCAAAACAACACAAGGCACACCGAAGGTTGGTATCCGACAAGCCCCTCTGACGCTCAAGTTAGTCTTTTTGTGAGGGTTTTGGTCGCTGTAAAAGTAGAGAAACTAGGGTTCTAATTACGTGCCCGTATCATGGCAGACTTATACCTTATATATGGGATAGGTGCTAGGTTTTAGTCTTTACGTATACATAGGAGACTTCCACCTGCGAGTGGGCCGTGGATGTGTGGACTAGGACCTAGGCCTAGCATTGTCGATAGGAATTAGATCAATCCTTGCGGGGTGGACTGATCGGTCCATGAGTCATTTTGAGTGGGTTTGGGCCTAGCACGACCGACCCAACCAATTGGAAATAATGAATTAATTTAATTGAATAAAGATGAGTTTATATACAAATGTAAGATGATATTATGTGGTCAAGCAAATATTCTAAATCTAAATAGTTATTTTAAGTTACAAATATAATCAAATAATTAATAATTTGATTCCTCTAATATTCCCCCTTAAGATAGAGCTCTTGTGAAGAGTGTAATCTTGGTCTTTGAGAATTGATAATGAGGTTTGGTAAGATACATTGGCTAATTAATTGTCTAAGGATATATGGGTGACATATAATGCTGCACTTTGCACTTGATCCCTAATAAAATGATAATCAATCACATCATACTTCATATGTGAATGTAATATAATATTGGACAAAGATGAGTTGCTTCAATATTGTCACAATAGATAACTGAAACATTCAAAATACAATCCCCAAGCTTAATTAGAAGAGAGAAAATTTAATATAATTCATCCATTGTGGTAATAATAGAGCAATATTTAGTTTCATTCAAGAGTATATAATTGTGCCTTATTTTTTGGAGGACTAAGTTATTAGATTGCTACCAGGATACACAATATAAATGTTGGTGAATGTCCAGTCATCCTTATTGCTAGCCCAGTTGCATTGAAAAGGCATAAAGAGATAAAGATGTACAATGGTGCAAGGTAAGATCATGATCAATTGCATAAAAAAGATAGAACAATGTTCAGTTTTAATCAAAGAGTGTGCACCTGTGCCTTATTTCTTAGATGACTAGAATATCATATTACAACTAAGATAAACAATATAAGAACTAGTGACGGTTTATTCATCCTTATTACTAGCCTAATCAACATTTGAAAAGGCATAAAGAGATAAGGATGTGTGATGGTGCAAGGCAAGACCACGATCAATTGTACCAAACAAATAGTGAAGCAAGTGATTGAAAATGTTCCAATGATAAGTAGTATAATTGAGATAACTTATTAACAATATATGCAATATCAAGGCGAGTGAGGCTTAAGTAATAGAGACTACCAACAAATGATTTCTTTATTTAGAGGGATTTGTCTATGCATATATAGAAAGAGTTGTAAGTATTGGCTTAATGACGAGGTGGAAATATTTGTCCATAAAGATCAACAAATCATTAAGTCACAATAGTATTACATCCAGTAACAATTATGCCGTCAATGTATAGAAGGATGATTATATTACTACTATTATTGAGGATAAAGAGTAATGACTCTGCATTAGAGTTATGATGATTTAATGAAAGAGAGATGTGTGGGATTATCATGATGAAGAAAATATGTTAGTTATGCCATATAAACATCTTTAGAGAAATGAACTTATAAAAAGGCATTCTTGACATCAATTTAATGAAAATACCACCTAAGAGTAATTTCATGATTAGGAACCAAACTAATTATGGAAGGTTTAACAAACAAACTGAATGTGTCATGATAATCTATACGAAGGGTTTAATGGAAGCTTTTAATAACTAGTCATTCTTTCTACCTATAATAGAGTCATTAGGTAAATGTTTAATTTTAAATAACTACTTATAATTAACAACATTTTGTATTGAATCAGGTAGGATAAGTTCCCATCTTCCATTTTGCACAAGGGTGTCATACTCCTTAAACATAAATTGACACTAATTTGAATCTTTAAAGGTTTGGATCATTATATTCAAATCAAGTGGATGATTTAAGTTTATGGTAGCAATTATATCAAGTTTTTTGGAAGGGTTTATGGATATGGTTTTTAGAATGATTGGTTATAATGTGTGTGTTAGTAGGAAGGTTTAGAGGTAGGGGATTTAGAAATAGTGGAAAGACAGGCAAGGATGGGTGGTATAGACTATTAATGGTGCCATATGAATGTTTTAGTTGACCAGATGGTGGAATGGGATCTTTAGATGATATACGATCAACCTAAGATGTGGGATAATTGATTGGATTCTAGTATAAGGGAGAAGCTATTGAAGATGTATTAAGAGGTGCAACTATAGTGGGAAATAATGACATAGTTACAAACAAATTAGAAAGTGTTTCTAAATTTATATAACTAAGATGAATTTGATTATATTTGAGTAGAAAGACATTTTCTATGAATTTTTCATAATAGGATGTGTAAATTGTATAAGTAGGATCAAATCAATATATATCCTTTGGTTAGTGAGTACCCAGCAAACAGACAAGGAAGGGATCAAGACTAAAAATTATGACTATAATAGGAATGAAGCCTGGGGTAGCATAAACACTCAAAGATATGGATCTTTGGTACAATTTGATGAAGAGTGGAAAAGGGACTCATAGGGAGAGGGAAGACAAAGTTTTAGTATGGGTATGCGATTAATGAGATAACAATAGTTTTTTTTTAGAAACGAGATAACAATAGTTGCAAAGGCATATTTCTAGTATATGACTGGAAGTGTGGCATGAGTGAGTAAAGAAAGACCAACTCCAATAATATATCAATGTTGACGTTTTGAGAGCTCATTTTTCAAGTGTATTAAGAGGAGAAGTAAGATGAAATACGCTATAAAGAGATAGAAAGCGATAAAATGCTTAAAATTCTCTACTATAATAAGAGTAAAGAGGAGCAATGTGTTGAATCGCCTATGGCCCGAGTATTCACAATACGTAGCGGAATGGACCATATTACATAGCAAGAAGTATAATCGAAAATTATAACACATACGAAAGTAGCTCTTGATGCAGATTGGATATCATCGATGGTGATATCCGAGTCCGTGCCTAGCGAGGGTTGTGTGCTAAAGCACTCAATCTTTCAAAAGCCCACGATTTTTTTTTTGAAAATCGATAACATAAAATGCGAAAATCGAAACTCAAATTGGGCCCAATTTGTTCATAAACAATTTCACTTAACACAATTTTCAATAGTCATTCGGGCCCTTTCACAAATATAAAACACTTGTGTCATTTCAAAATACAATTTTATACAAAAAGATGCGGAATATACAATTCAATACAAAATATGAAAAACACAAATGTAGACGCGAACTGATCCCGGTCATAACTTTCTTTATCTTGCATGCATTCATGTAATGGAATGCATCACTTATATTGCATGCTCTTATTCAGTCACAGTCACTTATCCTTGGACCGTAGTCCGGCATTCAACATATAGTTGAGAATTCACACTTAACTTGCATGTAATATCACATTCAGAGTTCACTTAGCAAACACTTCCGTGCACTTAGTTCATCTCATTCACATACAATTAGCACTTCAATATCTAAATCACAATCACAATCATCGGACCTCCTGTCCGGAACCCAACATAATCAAACACATTCAGAATTCAATTAGTATTGAAAAGGCAAACAAAACAAACAATAAAATTAGACCATCTATGTCTACGCACAGTACGCTCCAGATTATCATTTACTTTCAAATTCTGGGAACGCCTGAATGCGGACACTTGACCTGTACCACCTATTTATGCAAGACACACATTGCACACTCATAATATTCATTTATACACAATTGTAATAATGAACTATATATAATGCATGCTTAATGACAATCTCGGGCATATGTTCTAGAACACATATTATGCTCATTCTCATTTCATAATTCATATATGTCTAATTTAACTTAGCTTTACACTTCATTTGTACATAATCTTTCTAAATCCTCCCATCAATCTTTACCATTTTGCATATGTCTAGCTAATTCATAAACTTACACCTCAAGAACATTTGGTGACTTTATATCATAACTTAATTTCGCATCATCTCTTTTCTAACCTCATATGATCTCAAAATATCCAAATCATCATCCAATAGGAATCCAATAGAAAATCTCATAATGCAAAATCACTAAAATTGATTATAGAATACTTGAACCCAACATTTTCTAAACTCGATGAACTAGAATCATTCAAAAAATCTAAAAAATTCAAAATTATCTTACCTTGATTCTTCACCAAATGAAGAGATCTTTAGCTTAATTGGAAGCTCTTTTCTTTCTCTATTTGTTTCATTTCTTGATTAACCCCAAAATCTCTCTTGTAGACTAGGAAAATTGAAACCCTATCTTGTTTCTCTTTGTCTCTTCTTCTCTTTGTACTTCTCTCTCTTTTTCATGACATTCTCTTTCTTTTCTCTAGAATTTTCGTTCTTTTCTTCTACTTCCTTCCATTTTCGTGTTTCTACTCCATTTATAGGCAAGACAACACTTCTTCTTCCAATTATGCCCTTAATGATTGAGAATTGTCCCATTTGCCCTTCCATTTATGCCTTATGTCTTCTATACTTAAGTATCTTGCCAAAAACACCCTTGATCATTCTAACATAATACTTTATTCTATAAGACTCTTCTCTATTGTCTTACGTTTCCAATGACACCAAAAGCATTCAATTTGGTTAAGTAATGTGAAAGTTATACTCCAATATCTCCGGACTGCTTTTATTCCTAGACAGTACCCTATACTCAACTTCCATCCAAAATTTAAAACTGTTAGAGTCCAATTCAGAATTTGATTTCTTCATATAATTTGTATCCCTATGTTTCTATTTTACCATAAAATAAAAATCGTCTCATTTGGAATTCTACTGATCCAGAAAACATCAAAATACTGAAGTATGTTTAGTAAGATAACACCAGTTCGTATTATTGAAGAACACACTTACTGTACCTGTCCCACTTCTTTTCACTAAATATTTCTCCATTAGTTTCATATAACTATGATTCTTGGTGGAGATGTATTAAAATGTCTTACGAATCCAATGGCTCAAGAATTAAGTCATTTGGAGGTCTAGAGGAGGAGTTATGGTCGAAAGAATCCAACATGTTCATATCTTTACTCATATTGTACATGTCTTGGCGCAATTGCCATAACTCTTACTACAGATGTAAGATTGACTTCGTTTTTAGACTATTAGAAAGAAGACTTCGAGATCTACAACTTTCATGAAGACCTTGAAGCCAATTTTGTCTTCTGACTTCTGTATCGTCTCATTTTCCTTTCGTCTTATTTTCTATTGTCTCATTTTCATCGTCTTATTTCTATCGTCTCGTTTCTATCGTCTCATTTCTATCATCTCATTTTCATCGTCTCATTTTCATCGTTTCATTTCTTCCGTCTCATTTCTTCCATCTCGTTTTCTTCCATCTCATTTTCTTCCGTCTCATTTCTTTCGTCTCATTTCTTTCGTCTCATTTTCTTCTGTCTCATTTTCTTCAGTCTCAGTTTCTTCCGTCTCAGTTTCTTCTGTCTCATTTCTTCTGTCTCATTTCTTCCGTTTCATTTTTTTTGTCTCACTTTTTTCCGTCTCATTTCTTCCGTCTCATTTTCTTCCGTCTCATTTCTTCTGTCTCATTTTCTTCCATCTCATTTCTTCTGTCTCATTTCTTCCATCTCATTTTCTTCCGTCTCATTTCTTCCATCTCATTTTCTTCCCATAATGTCTCCACTTATAAGGATCATAACTTTTGACTCCGATGTCCAAAATTTGCATACTATATACCGTTGGAAAGATACAAGAAAGATCTACAACTTTCCAGAGGTATCTTGGTTAAAATTTCTTTATATAAATCTCAAATTTGCCCTTAAAGTCCAAAGACAAATTTTCCATTCACACACCGACGTACTAGGCCAACTTCATAACTTCATGAAATTTTGAGACTTTTAGAGACAGAACTGAAATTTGATGTCTTCATAAGAAATATAGCCATATATCTCTAGATTAATACCAATCAAGAATCATCTTGTTTGGACAACTAGAGAAAACGTTATGGCTAAAAGACTGAAGCATATTTAGTGAACATTTTCCATATCACTACCAATTTTATTTCCAAATCTTTCCTTATCTCAACTCATACCTAGATCACTCTTTCCACTTCCTCTACTTCTCACTTTCAATAACATTGCATTTAAAAACAATCATACCCAGAAGTTGTCAATGAATGCATATACACTTATTTTTGTGCAAAGATTTAATATTTATGTGCATATATGCTAACATTATGCATAAGTAAAAAAATGCATTTTCTTAATCTCTCTTTGAGCTCACATGTACCGGAATTTCGGGTCCTAACCCTTAATATGGGGATAGGATGTTACAAAAACAATAAGAAAATTTGTTGCTTTTAAGCTATCAATCATCATTCCTTGTCTCGTTGTAAGTGCCTTCTTGATATTTATCATCTTAGCTTGTTTATGGAGTAGAAAAAAGTCATCTTTTGGAACTACATTCGTTGGAAAATTGCTGAATGTTTCTTATAAAGATCCCCATTAAGCAACTGGTGGATTCTCTGAAAGCAACTTAATAAGATTTGGTAGTTTCGGCATTATGTATAGGGGGACCTAGATCAGCTACAAAGAGAGGTAGCTCTTAAAGTCCTCAACCTTCTAAACATAGGAGCTTCATAGAGCTTTCTTGCTGAATGTAAAACTTTAAAGAATATTCGACACGAGAATCTTGTGAATATCTTAACATATTGCTTTAGCTTAGATTACAAGGGCAATGAATTTACGGCTCTAGTCTACTAGTTCATAGAAAAATGGGAGTTTGGAAAATTAGTTGCGTCCAGATCCTGATAAAAGAGGCACAATGAAAACTTTTGACCAACTTCAAAGGCTAAACATTGCAATTGATGTATCATCTGCCTTACATTATCTCCACGACGAATGTGAAAGTTCAATAATTCATCGTGATTTGAAGCCTAGCAACATTCTTCTGGATAGTGACATGATTGCTCATGTAAGCGATTTTGGTGTGGCAAAGATCATCTCAACTAGCAATGACTTTTCATAAAGCCTAACTAGCTTTAAAAGGATAAAGGGAACGATTGGCTATACTGCTCCAGGTACCAAATTCTGTCCCTTTAATGTTGCTTCAGATTTTATCATGTTCAATAATGACTTTTGTTCATCACACTAGCTAGACAACATGTTGGGTCCGCGACGTCTGGGCCGGGCCACAGGCTCGGCGAACCCAGGCACCGGTGGATTTTAACCCCCTGCGGAGGACCCACCCAGTACCCCATTATCCAGTATTGTCCTCTTTGGTCATGGGTGAGCCACGGCTCGAACCCATGACCTCAAGGTTTTATTCCACTTTAAGTGGACGCCTCTCACCATTGAGCCAATGGGTTCGCCGATCCTGTGGCCTGGGGCCGAGCAGACGTCGCGGACCCAACAGAACAGGCTTCACTAATAACCGCTAAACTTTGGGGAGTCCATTCTGGCCTTACCTTAGCCTGGGAGTTCGGATTTCGACGAGTGATTGTTGAAGTGGATTCACTTTAGATGATCAATATTCTTTCCTCTGCTACTATGCCTCGATTGAATACTCTTTATTGGTGGCAAGTACTCGTAGGCTACTCCACCGCGCATGGGAGGTGAAGCTGCAACACATGTATCACGAATAAAACCAATGTGCAGATAAGCTGGCCTCTATTGCAGCACTATCAAGCCCAGAAGTGCATCCCCTATAGGAGCCTCCACTTACAATCATGGCTCATCTACAGCGAGATCAGCACGTTGCCTTATACCGCAGATCCTTGCATTAGTTAGGGTGTTTGTTTTTGTATTGCTACTTTTCCTGTATTAACAAAAAAAGAATTCAAGTATTAATAAGTGAGATTTTTTTAATTATGTATATTTTATGAAAGTAAATATATTTAAACTTTCGATTTTTTTTAGTCCTGCATTATCTAAAAGAAATATCCAATAACAAAAAGGTAATATTATTTGAGAAGAATTCAAATTTCCCAACTTCAAATATATTTGGTTCAATTATAAGGCTTGAGCGAGGAAAAAAAAGGGGAGTCCTGAGCATAGGATATTAGGAATCTAGGCTTTAAAACTTACATACAAAAATAAACACTTATAATGCAGATTGCCGCAAGTAAAATTTAAAGATATTTCTATTATTTCAAGTAACAATGTACACAAGGCAAAGAAAAAGAAAAGAGAGTGATTACTTCATAACATTAAAGAATAACCATAATGCCTTTCATTTCTGTCATGCTTGTACAAAATTTATAAACTTTAGATTGAATGTGAATATGTCAGCTAATTAGATATTAAAAAGCCACAAAAAATATTTTTGAGACTAGTTAAGTATACCTCATTAATGTTTGATTTAGTATCTATTATTTTATGTCCTATAATCAATATGTTAGTTGTAGTTTAGTGACAAAATAATTTAAAGATGTTCTTTATCTTATCTTAAATACTTATGATAAACTCCATGAGATAAATGTATATTACCAAAAAATTATGATAATATTATAATTATGAGATTCGTATTGAATTATGTATTATCTTAAATTGTTTCAAGTTATTGTTCAATTAACACTGGATATTAATAGAGTATAAAAAGATTAGCATATATTATATTTTTTTTCTTATGAAGGAAACAATCAATCTTATATACTAAAGTATAAAGATACTTAAACAAATGTGTAAGTGCTTATTAAGGAACAGGCTCACTAAATCTACCTCATATGAAAATTCCATTTAGAATTGTATTAAAAAAATTGCAAGATACTTTAAAAATGATAATATCCTTCTAAACAAAATAAGTCAATAAATAGAAAGAACCCATTAATTTTCAAAAAGATCCTGTTAACATGGAAATCAAAAGGATCATGTTGATTGAAAGGAGCCTGCTAATTGATAGGAGTTTGTTAGCGATTAAAAATGAAAGGGGTTTGTTAATAGATGGGAGCTTGTCAATCGATAGGAGCTTGTTAATGCTCAAAGACAAAAGGAACCTTTTAATTGATAGGAGCATGTTAACGCTTAAAAAGCGAAAGGAACCTCTTGCAATAGATAAACTGAAGGAGCCTTTTGAAAAAAACAAACTTAAAATGTGAAAATTAGGAAGAGAGAAGGAATGACACAATTAATTTATACTGATTCGACTTATAACGATTAGTCGCACATCGTAACAATACCTAAGATCATATATGAGCTAAAGTAAGTGTCCTAAGCATTTCTAAGACATTAATCACTAAGTTTAGTAAATCAAATGAATTAACATTTAATCATATGTCCTACGTCTAGCTTCGAGTATTCAACTTGAGTATTTCATTATAAAAACCAAGCAACAAATTTTCACAAGCCTCCCCAAGCTTATAAGTACATATTTTTTAAGGTTCTTCAGCTTTCCACACTCGTAGTATTTAACAAAACTCTACAAGTTCTCAACAAAAAATATATAGAGGATTTAACAGTCTATCTTAATAGAGTGATTACACTTTCTAAAATACAAAGAATTTGATAAAACTTTAAAAAATATTGATGATGCTAGGATATTTTGTAAGTCTCGTGTGTTTCCCAAATACGGTGGCTCTTATATAAGTAGACATTTTTCTCAACTAGTCGTTGCTTAATCTACGATATCTTTTTTTTAATATTTAGACTTCAAGAAGAACATTCTGTCAAGACTTCTGGAGCTTATTATTTGAATTTGTAAAACAACCTTTCAGATATTATGGAACCACTTCTAAATAGGCAAGTTCATAAAGAAGGTTCCTACAAAAAAAGGAAGCAATTATCTTATGATTTTATTTTCTTCTAAGAATCATACCGTTGCCTTTATAAGGAAATACATCTAGTTTGAATTTTGAGATATTATAGCATTATCATCAAAAACATTGTTAATAAACCTTGAGCTAACAACTTATATGTCTATAAAAAATTTTATTGTAGTGATTGCATAAGTGATCCTTTGATTTATGATATCAAAAGTTATCTTATATAGTGATTATTATGTTTTGCTACTACTTATAATAGTTGAGTGATCAATATAAGATTCATCACCTTAGGCATGTTAGGTTGGGAGTTTATTAATGGAATGAAATGGAATGTAATATTATTATATCGTTTGAGAGGAGGGTTTATAATGAAATGAAATGGAATGAGATGGAAGAAGAGAGTTTCATATTACATCTCATTTCATCCTTAATAGTAAAAATGAAAACCTCCAATTTGAGAGGTTTATGTTGTCATGTAAAATGATCAATAACATTTCACTATATTACATTATAAACTCTTCTTCTAAACAACATTTCACTATATTACATTATGAACCCTTGCATTTCTCCCAAACAACAAAATTTTAATATTACATCTATTTACATTTCATTCCATTATAAACTATTTCATTCCATTAAAAACCTTACATACAACCAAACATAGCCTTAAAGTGATTTTAGAAAATGTTTCATAGTTCTTAATTAGTGTTAATTTATAAAATATTTAGCTAAGGTGAAATGATATTTTGTAAAATTGTTTACAAATTTCATTAGTTGAATTAATTGCTAATGGTGGAGAGTTAACACCATTAGACTTAGATAAAGTAAAAATTAATTTCGTGTTTTGTATCTAATCGGAACATTGTATGATGAAAAGATTGAATCATACATTAAAAAATCATAGACAAAAAGATTAGTTAAAACCACTTTGACATTTCTAAATATTTAGATAGTAGTAGTAGCAGTAGTGGTGGTGGTGGTGGTGGTGGTAGTAGTAGTGGTCGTAGTATGAGGAAGAGCAATAGCAGTAATAGCAGTAGCAATAGTAGTACTAGTAGTCGTAGAGTAGGGGAGGAATAGTAGTAGGAGTAGTAGTAATGGTAGTAGTAGTCATAGAGTAGGGGGAGTAGTAGTGGTACGAGTAGTGGTAGTAGTAGGAGTAGTAATAATGGTAGTAGTAGTAATAGTAGTAGTTGTAGTAGTAATAGTGCGAGGAGTAGTAGCAGCAATAGCAGCAACAACAGTAGTAGTAGTCCTAGAGTAGGAGGAGGAGTAATAGGAGTAGTGGTAGTAGTAGGAGGAGTAGTAGTGGCAATAGTGGTAGTAGTAGTCGTAGTAGTAGCAGGAGTAGGAGGAGTAAGAGGAGTAGTAGTTGTAGTAATAGAAGTAGTAGTAGTAGGAGTAGTAGTAGTAGTCATCATAGTTGTGGAAGTAGTGATAGTAGTAGTTATTGTAGTAGTAGTAGTCGTAGTAATAGTCGTAGTAGTAGTGATAGTAGTAATCGTAAAGTAGTGATAGTAGTAGTTATTATAGTAGTAGTAGTCGTAGTAATAGTTGTAGTAGTAGTGATAGTAGTAATCGTAGTAGTAGTCATAGTAGCTGTAACATCCCGTTTCTATACAAAGGGTTTGAACCCTAGAAATTTGCACATGTGAGATCAATCAGAGAAATTAGGAAAACACATCTCATGCTCATGTATAACATACACATACACGTGAATAGTGAATTTTGCACATAAAAAATGACTGTACATGCATTCATGACATTTCCTGATATAAGTGTTAAGAAATGTGATTGTGAATAAATGTGATTTGTGTGCTTAAAAATTGAGTTGGAGAGGGTCGTTGAGGTTTGAGAATTTTTAGTGAATTTTAAAAATTCTTTTTTTTAAAAATTCGAGGTAATTTCTAGACTAGAAAAAATGCCAAGTGGCAAAATAATGATTTACTAGTAGTAAAAATTACTGTCCAATAGATGAAATTAAGAATTATTGATTTGAGCCATTGGAATTTTGGAAAAAATTTGGAGTAGAAATTGAATTGTTTTTGGAAATGAAATAAAAGAGGGCATAAGCATATGACATGTGGCAAGTGACACTTGTCACTTGCCTAACATGCCACCATTTATTCTTTCATTAAAACCCACCCCCTCCCTTTTGGATCTATCTTTCTCGATGTTTCTTCTTGTATAAGGGTTGTTGGTGATTAAAATTAGAATTTTCTTTCATTCTCGTAACTTCTTCTCTTCTTTGTTATTCTTGACTTGGTGACCATCTTTTCCACTCTTTCACTTTGCTTGCTCTTCTTTTGGTCATTAAAAATACAAACCTCACCTCCCCTTAAGTTGAAGATGATGATTGTATATGTAGCACCCGACTCCCGCAAGACCCAAACCCGATATCGTGGGTGATATCCGAGCTCGTGTCTCACGAGGGTGGTATGCTAGAGCAGTCAAATCCATTCAGAAACTCAGTAAGACATTTTTCTTTTGGGAAACAATCGAGTGCGTGTATATCAGTAAACAATTTGGGCCCATGATACGAAAACAGTTTTTAATCAAAATACTATTTTAGTAATCATAATACAATACAACATCAATCAATTGGGGCCCTTTGCAATAACGGTACTAATTTGCAGAAATGCAAATTTACATATAAATCAGAATGACTCAAATGCAGACGTGAAATTGATCCTGACTTCAAACTTTGACTCTCATGCAGTAATCATACTCCCGTTTGTCTAACAGGGTACTCGTCAATTCCTGAAAAATAATTGCAATTTTGGGTGAGTTTGCGAACTCAATGAGAAACTATCATCGATGGTTCACTCAATTCATGCATATACAATCAGTTCACAA
>JANIHY010000208.1:43367219-43378309 GCA_027479065.1 Erythroxylum brevipes
ACTTAACTACCAAGTAACTCATTAGTAGTTAGCTGTCACTGAGCTTCATTAATTAAAAGCTGAAAATCGTATCATTTTTTCTTGTAGTGATAGTAGTTGACATCTTGAATAGGCTAATTACCGTTATCTTATGCCACAGCTGTAAATATTTGCCTATATTATATGCTTATATATTTTACTATAAAGCATGAATAAAGTTATATTCTTTTCCCAATGCTTATACTTCTTTCTACAAAATGGCAATCCCATGTTCTTAAAGTATCATTAAAAAGAACAAATAAGACAAGCTTAGTTTGCTACTCTGCAGTTCTTCCTAATCTCCCGGCCACCTGTGATACTGCTCATCTTGATCATGGATTCTGCAAAAGCCTTAAAGAAACTTTGTTGTGAACTAGAGAACCTAGTGACCAACTTGCTGGTTCTTGGATTAGTAAGTAGGGATTGGTCAGAGGAAAACAGGCCTTTCCTTTGGAGAATCAACTTGAAATATGTGTTGTCAAAAGTTGTTGAAGAAGGATCCATGGTAGTACCCGCATTCTTTACGTTGTTATTTTTTGGACAAATGCCTTGTAAGCTTACGGCAAACGACGGATTAATAGTGGGGTCTATATCGTGAGTGTCATTGAAATTTTGGATCCTGTTTCGGAAAGATGAACAATGGGAAAACCCCAGAGTATGCCCACCTGCAAGTGTTTGCTGGCAGTAATGTCAAGGTCTGAAGGTGATTGATGTGAGGTAATATAAGAATCACTGTGAGGCCTTCATTTTACCTGAAAGAGCCACAAGATCATCCAAGGATAGACCCCTTTGAGAGAAGCTTTGTTGTAGCTGAGATATGTTAAAGGTTGGGGCCGGCAACTGTATTGTTTCGCTCGCCTTTGATATTCTGCCATCTTTTCTTCCTTTTGGGACATCCCATGTTGGACCTCCAGACTACAAGATTAATAATAATAATGATGATCATAATAAAAATAAAGAGCAATTGAATACATTTTCTGACCATTATTGAATACTGCATTTGATTTTTGTAAAAAATTACGGTAGATGAGCTTGTTTATTTCTCTTACAATTGCTACTGCGTCCCTTGCAGCTAAAGCCAGGATATCAGCGCATGACACAACTCCAGGGCATGAAGCTTCCACTTCTTTCTTTGCATTATCAATCACATAAAATGCACGCAAAGAAGCATTAGGTGGTCCATCTTTCTCTGCCTTGTTTCCTCCTCTAGAATCCAACAGCACTGAGGCATCACAACCCTGGATCGGAAACCAAAAAAGAAGAAAAAATGTCGAACAGGAATATCAAAATGTTTTTAGTAGAATGACCAGAAAAACTTAAACTACATCGTCCTTTAATTTCACCCGTATGAAGCAGTCATGGAAATGCATCCGGAGTAGTGCAGCTGATACTGTTTTGTCTTTCACCATCGCCTTCTTGACAGCTAATGTAATTATTGACTCGACATCTGGACAACTTTTTTCATAGTGATTTAAACTGAGTGATTTCCCTGATGAAGACAACGAAATTTCTATAACTAAGCTCAAGAATAATACTCCAAGGAATGCCATAGCAGTTATGATGAGTTTACTATTTAGTCTTGAATGTGAGTTTGCATGGAAAGTGAACGAGCTAATGTTATAATTTATAGGCAGATTAGCTAGAGTTGTTGATGGAGATGAGAAGGGTTTGGCATCCACATCATGAATTAGTTAAGAAAAGTAAGTGAATAATGGAGTAGTATACTTTAAGCATCATCAGTACGGCATCTCCTAGACAATCCTTTCATTTGTGTTCACAGACCTTCCAATCCTGAACCTATCTGTCAAAAAAAAAAAGATATTTTCTTTAGCCGGATTCTTTACTTGAAACACAGTTGTTAATAATCAAATGGCTCATTATCGCACGTAAAAACACATGATACAACGAAACAGAAGCCATCAGTCACGGTGGAAACAAGCTAGAACGGACAAGTAGCCAAGAGTAACGCAAGAAGGCTTGTGCATTGGAGCCGTTATATTCACACCACAGGACTGCACTTTGGCATGGTAATTATGTTCACCAACTCAGGTAAAACGAGACTCACCGAAGCAATCTTGCGAATTTAGCCACTGGGACCTATACTTGACCGAATGAGACATGTCGAGCAGTTGTTAGGACTGAGCCATCGAAGTAGTTATAGACATCTACTGTGTTTTCAAAACTTGCTTTTAGGACAAGTTTCGGTTAGGATGTCTTGGCTCTTGTTTTGCATGCTTGGCATTCATGATGGGTTTTTGAACATGAGCACTTCAATAATGGAGTTGGAATCAAAAAGCGTCAAGCATGCTCATAATCACAAAAAGCAAGTCGTACAACTTGTGAACTATTTTACTTTAAAAGTAACAACAGTGAGTGTTTATTATGTGAGCAGTGGTAATAATATCTAGAATTTCATAATCAATTAATATATTAGTTTTTATTCGATAAAATCACGTACTTTAGGGTATAGTTGTTTGTTCTGTTGAAATAATATTAGGGCATAGTTGTTTGATCAGTTGAAATAATATTAGGTAAGTGAATATATCAAAGAAGCAATTCCATTGACAAATTTGGAGCATATTAATGAAAAATGGTTAGAAAGGTTATTGGTGATAAAAACACATCGATTCCTTCTTGTTTTGTGCTTTACAATCAATCAATTGGTTATAATTTAGTAAAAAAATAATTGAAGGATACTTTTTATCTTATACATATTCAGATATATATAATAAAGTCTATAGAATAAATATACATTACAAATAAAATTATAATGAGATCATAATTATAAGATTCGTATTGTATTCATGCATTATTTCTAAATTATTTCTAGTTATTGTTATATTGAAACTTGACATTAATAAAGCGTAAAAGACTAGTAAACACTATATTTTTTCTTATGAAAGAAGTAATCGATCTAATAAGCTAAAGTATGAAGATACTTAAATAAATGTATGTGCTCTAATTAGAGATCAAATTCACTAACTGACACTACATGATAAATCTATTTGGAATATTATTTGTGCGTCAATGGAAATTCTCATTAAGATAATTGTATAAGTAATTATTTGACTTAAGATCTCCAAAGTTATTTTATATAAGGATTGCTATATTTTAATACTACTTCTGACATATTTTAGTCAATAATAGCTTAATCTATAATCATTAGATATAACATAAACTATATGAAAGTAGACGAGTGATCAATATATAATTCATCACCTAAAGTAATTAGGGAGAATGTTTTGTTGTTTTTAATTAGTATTGATTTGAAAATTCTTTAGCCAAGGTTGAATAAAGCTTTGTAAAATAGTTTTAATTGAATCAATAGTTTATCGTGGAGAACTAACATGATTAGACTAAAAAATAGCTGACATTAATTCCATACTTTTTATCTAATTAGAATATTTTATGATAAAATGATTGAATTATATGAAAAAATCATGCAAGAAAAGGTTATTTAAAACTATTTTAACATTCATAAATATTTGGGTGGTCATGATGTATTGTTAGATGCCAATATTAATTTATGAATATAAATAGTTCAATTAGATCATTAAAGATAAATTAAAGGAGTTTAATTTATCTAATTATAAATATGATTTAGATTTATAATTTATATTCATTGCCACATATTTTTAAATCTAACACATAAATGAGTTGAAGAGAAAAAAGTCTTTTAATTAAGTTGGACTCGGTTGTAAAGGTTGAGAAAATTTATAATTAAATATGAGATATTTAACAAATAAGGATCAACACAAGATATTGAATCTTATTTGGGCATAATTAGTATATAATTAGAACTAATTGTAATTCTAATTAAAATTAGAGTTTAATTTCAATTAAATTACTAAAATGTCCAATAACTATTATAAATAGGCTTAAGATCTAAGTAAAGTAACCCTCCTTGCTTAACCCTCTCTACAACAATTGTAGAGTTTTCTCAACTTGTACTATAAATGTCGTTAAAGGTTGATAAGGTGGTTGAAATAAGCTAGTTTCATAAATGGTTCCATCGATGCAACAAGAAAATGATTAAGCTTTAGAATCAAGCACGAACTAAGAGAATCACATTTTCATTATGATTTAGTCGTTTTATAAATTTAAAGCTTTCTTGGTTTTCGAGAAATCAAAAATGAAAAGGTATCATAATTATTTCACTACATGTGAGATATGATCTTTACCCAATTTTTCAACAATAATATCAAAGAAAATTTTAATTTTATAATTTGATTAAAAATTTATGATTGTATTGATTATAATTTTGGAATTGAATAGCAAAAGATTTGCAACTTATATTTGAAAAAGTTTTGGATTAATAACTAATAAACCTCAAATTACCAAATTAAAAATTTAGGATTAGGAATTGTGGAGATTTCAATAAGACAAAAAAAAAAATAGAAACTCATAGTCACCTATTATTATATGAAACCAAAAAGGTAAAAGCCCTTAGAACACAAATATCAAGTCTGGAAATTATTAATCCCTATAGTTCAGGATCAGATTTATGGAAACGTTGAACTGGATATATCGGTTTGTTGTATTGTGTTGCGATTAACTTCTAGTCTTTGGAGTCAGAATAAAGAGTTATATGTTTGGCATTGGTGTGTTAGCTGCTGCATATATTGTTTTGTGTGATTAATGTCAGAGAATAAGGTGTTTTCAAGTGGTGGTGAGGCATAGTACAACACGAGTTATACTGGTGAAACTGCTGGCATTGACTTGGAAGACATGTTAGTAGTGTGTCCTAGGCTAATGGGCATATGTGACTTTTGTACTAACATTATGACTTATTAATAAGATATTATGATGTATTCTTTTATATATGCATGTATATGGTTTATGTAATGTGATTTACGTTCCATGAATAGTATTAGGCTCATGTCATCAAGTATGTGACTTGATAGTAAAATTATAAGTTTTATAATACTATTCTAAACTGTCCCTGATCGATCGTTATTAGTGCAACAATAATGAATTAAGGCTAATATGTGTTCTGATTGATGATCACGTTTTTCTGATCATGTATATGAGTTATCAAATCAGAAATATAGATATATGTTAGAGAACATATATTGGATCGATCCACAGAGAGAACACTACATGGTTTCATGTCATTAGTGATTCTTAATATGGTTTGACTTTAGTCCTCTTACCTGAAGTCATCATGGTTCCCTACATGAGGAATTTAGTGTTTTGATATTAGACTGAGTTATCTTTAACTGGATAACAAATAGTCTTATGTTGGACATTAAATAAATCATGCAGAGGGAAGTGAATGACGTAGATGGGATTTGTACCTCTTTTAAATGAGAGAGATATCATTTGGGCCTCTTAATAAGTATGACTGAAGAAATGCATGGTCGTGCTTAATTGAATTGATGAGGAGTCATCAATGTCATTTGTTATAATCAGTCAACTTGGGGATCAGGAAACTATGATTAATCAAAGGTTGACATGTACCATGTCTTGTGATTAATCTTGATACCGTGTTACAAAGGGACTGAGTTTGTAACCATGGTTACAGGTTAAATCGAATTATCGATCCTCATTTGATTTGGGTAATCATAATGTCTTGTTAGAGGCCACTTATGACTTATGGGCCATGAAGTGTGATCAAGCCCATTGTCAACATTAAATGAACCTACAGGGTCGCACACAAAGAGTGATGTGATCTGGGCTTATTCTCTTGAGCCTAATTTGTTAGGCATTGAATAAATATATGTGGATATATTTAGTGGGCTAGATTGAAATAAGTTGTCGGGCTTTTATTATATGAGATATAATATGGGCCGAAACTTATTGGGCTTCAATAATTCTAATAGGAATAGGAATTAAGGTTTCTCTATAAATTGATAAACTTATATCTCATTAGGTGTGAGATGAAAACCCTAGCCACCTTCGTTCTTCTTCCAAGAGAAATATTATGCGGCGTTCAAAATTTTTTTAGAATATGCTAGCACATATTAGCCGCTGCCCGGATCGTTCATCCTCGTGTGGATACCAGTAGAGGATATTCGTGCACTGCAACGTCTACAAATTTGAAAAGAAACAAATAACAATCTACGTCAAGAGGTAATTTTGTACATGTTATAATTTTCGGTTATACTTCTTATTATAGTATGGTCCATTCCACTGTATATTGTGAATACCAGAGCCATAGGTGATCCAACATTGAGAATGAGTTCAGACGATATAGAAGTGAAATAAAATGGTAAAGGTAAGTATATAAGTTAGTAATGAAGGATTAAGGAGAAGAGAGAAAGAAGATGATTAAAATGCAATAAAGTTTATCGCGACCAACTCTCCTTGGTTCGCTGCTGCCAACATGAAGAATTTTATTCTGTGAAAGTTCTCCACGGCTATCTCTTAGGTTCGCCGTGGCAAATTTTTAAGAATTTACGAGGAATTTTTCATCTCTAGAAAATTCGCCACAACGAAGTTTCCTGACAACTTGAACATACTTTGGTATTTTAGGCATAACTTTCTCTGTAGTTATTTGAATAGAGTAATTTTTCATTTGGATTAAACTAGAGACATAAGGCTACAAATTGCTACTGAGAATAAATTCTAATTATACCTCTAAGAATTTCATAATCTAATCAGAATTTGAGATAAGAATCCTACTGAAGCTTAAGAACAATCTAAAATCTTTTGAGTATAACTTTCAGTATACTAAACCAAATTGAATGGACTTGGTATCATTGGAATCTTAAGACTTGGTAGAACAAATTCTTAGAAGGAAGTGTTATGAAATTATATCACCTTCCTGATGAGAATAATTGAGCAAAGTGGACCCGAAAGTTAGTTGTGAAATAAATATGGATTGAGGAATTTGGTATGGTTTCACATGATTGTTAATGTAACAAGATTTTGGATAAGAAACCTGGAATTTGTCATGATCATGCATCATACATATTCAGTATACATGAATGTGTATAATTGAATTCATAATCGTGCACAATAGTGATATATGTTTGTATTAAATGTTTTAGAGGAACCCTTAGAGCGACCGATTCCAGATATTGCCGGGACTTCAAGGCAATAAGCAAATAGGGAGCTTTTGTAAGTAATTTAGATGGTCAATTTTATAAGTAAATTTTGATAGTTTTGCTTTGACTGGTTTGTTTTCTATTGATTTGGAACATTGAATGATTTGCAAAGCTATAAGAATGTGATATGCTTGAATGCATGGTATGAAAACATTGATTGATATATGAATTGAATTTTAGATATTTCTATTTTTAATCTATTAAGTCCTAGTTGTGGGTAAATAGGCATGCCTAGAAAGGTTTGCAGCTGCTTCTGTGACACTTCGATATCTTCTGTTACTGACACTTCGGTCTCTTCTGTGTCACTTCAGTGTCGAGACTTTGATCTCTTCTGTATAAGTCCCGTTACCCGCTTCTGTAAATGGATTTAGCATTGACCTGATTTTGTACTCTGAAATCTGTTTGATTCTGACGTGATCTGAATTATGTTCTGTTTCGGAAGGGTTTATATCCTCTTATGTTATGCAGTTCTATTAATTATAAAATATGTCTTGAAATGCTTATGTATGATTTATTGTTACAATAATCCTTTAATGTAGACTAGTTATTACTTACTAAGCTATATGCTTAACACGGTGGATTTGCCCCATGTAAGTTCATAGAGAAGGACTTAAGGAATGAGACAAGTCAACCGCAATGGTCAAGGGAGCTTGAGTTTTGTGTTGCTCAAAAATGTTTTTTTGTTGTTGTTTTGGGCTTGTATATAACTTTAAATTTTTGTTTGAAGGGTTATAATAACCTTAATTCAATATGGTTTATGAAATTATTATATGTTTTGGAAATGTTTATTTTTTAATGATATGCTTCCACAAAATGTTTTGGCTTGTTTAACTGCCTTGTGTGACACTCCCATATCCTCCCAGGGGGTATTAGGGTATTATATAGTTTAACATTTGCGGTTTAGCATAAAATTGGAGAAATCAAGACCTACAAATAGAGATGATATAATTTAGATCATAAAGGTATCATTATAGTTTGCCACACTCTATTTTCGCATCCATGTTAGTGAGATATTAGGTATACATGATTGTATTGGATCCGTGTCACACATGACACATACATCAGATACTTTTCGGTACCGAAAGCCTTGTAAGACAGAATAATGGACTTTCATTATCTTTGGATCAAATGTTTTGTTTTTAAAACCTAGTCGACCAATTCAGTAGTATGGCTTAATCAAGTTTTTAAAACCGTTTTTAAAGTAGAGTCAAAACTGCAATTAATGCTTGTTCAAAAGGGAGATTGTTGGACAATTTTGTCATTTCTCATAAAGTTGGACAACTATTAATTGCATTTTTTGTTTTTAAATAAATTATCGGTTAAGTTACATAATTTGTTCCAGATAAAGATAATAAAGTGACCCAATAAATGATCTAGATTAATGGGTTGAAGTCTATGTGAAAAATGGGTCTCAATTAGTGTGGATCAGACCCTTATCGGTCTTGTGATGGGGAAGCCTGATATAGAAGCTATATAAAGGTTAAGGTTTCCTATAGTTGCTCATATCAATCGTAAACATAAGGAATCTCTGACCCGTTAAGAGAGCTTACGTATTGAGAAGACTGTAGAAAGACCTAGCCCGTGTCCCGTAGAGCACTTTTCATAAAAAGTCCCGGGAGATTCGTGATCGTTTAAAGCTAGGAATCGGTATCGGAATCAGAAATGGAACCAAAATTAGGTATTCCGCATTACTTTCATTTTTAATCATTTCATGCTGATTTTACTTACGTAATAAGGTCTACACTACGTATTATATAATCCAATTAAGCTAAATTATAAATTAAAATGACAATATTACAGTCTAAAAAATGCTATCTGCAATTTAAAACTTTGAATTCCGATATTCCTATGAATTTTATGCCAAATTAAGTTATTTTTGTTGCTCTTTGTAGTGGCCATTGGGACTCCTGCAATGAATCAATAAGCTAGAATAGGAGCATATTAAAATCGAATTGATCAAAATTTGAATCAAATTTAAATTTTAGTGGGGATAAAAATGGATCGGTCTATAGGCTCAGGCTCGTATTTTTTCAATTAAACCGACTCATGAATTACTCATGTACAGATCGATTCAAGATCTAACTCTTCTAAGAAAAATGATCGGTCTATGTCTGGATAGCTCAGGCTCATATCCAATTAAAAATATATTATTTTATTCTTTTAATTTTTTGAAATTATTTAAAAAATTAACCGACCGGCTTATAGCCATCCTTAAATTTGAGAATATTAATTTAATCATATTTAAATAGTCTATATCGGTCTTATTAATAAATAAATTTTGATTTAATTGATGGAAGATGCAAGATTTCAATCTGATTCTAAACTAAAAACAAAACTTTTGATCTGCCGACTGAACTCGAATATAAGATAAATCAGGCCCAATTTAGGTTTTAAGGTGTGTAGACCCAGAACAACTCATTGCCACCCTTATTCTCAATTCTTGCACATAACCTAAGCCACATGATTATAAAGGAGACAGTAAATGAAACAAGAATAGCAAGACTCAGGACATGACTCCACATGCAATTCTATGGTGATCTTTAATTTCTTTCCTCGCATTACGATTATGGAATCGAAATGTAAATCACTCTAGTTGTCAGCTAACATACAAATTATACAGTCCGAGGATGAAGCAAGGCGGCTGATCATGAGATGAACTCGGAGAACCGAAAGTGGAAATAACAGCTGAAAACCACATTTACTTGGATTTTTATTCATTCCCCAACAGGTTCCACCCAAAAAATTGTGTGATCGGAGCAGAAGCCAACTCTAATCACTTGACTGGTGCAAGAATTGTATACAGCAAAAGAAACAAAACAATTACGATGGCACCCACTAGAGTAAACTGTGAACTGGTCCATACACTGAGGTTCGACCTCTCTGTTCTTTTGATGGGATCAACTTCTTCAGACAACGGGAAGTTGGAGTTACGAGGGTTCCAGGTAACATACTTGTTCGGAGAAAACCGAGAGAAGATACCCTTTTTCCCTTTCTTCTTGAACTTTGTCCATGCCTTGTCCCAGTCCGTCGAAAACTTCTCATCTGAGATCAGAACATTAACCGATTCAATTATGAATATACTAAAAACACCCAACAACACAAAGAACTCCACGATAAACATATACATACTATTTGAGTCTCCGTTTCGATTGGGTGGTTCTTGAGAAGAACATATAGTCCTTGGAACTGTAGATGAGAAATGACGACGAGAAAGCGAAAACGAACAAGAAGAAGAAGAAGAAGGTGTGGATTTGTATATCGCCGACAAGAAGCCCCGACATGTCGTTCTTGCAGCAGCTGTAACGGTTCCAACAACAATTTGAATGTCCATTCAGATCCAAACCATAAAGATTCTACTGCGTTTCTTACCTACACAAACCCACCCCTCCAAACTCCTTATCCTCAGCTACAAGTGTTCAACTGCACACAGCCTCCGGCTCACAACAGTCCACGTCATCTCATCCATTCCTATCTTCTGGGACCCATCTCTACTGATTCATTAGTCCCTACCTGAAGCGCGCCTAAATTTTGTGTGTGTGCGTGTCCACATCTGATGTTTGATACTGATGCTGGTCGGCAAGGTTGGCGTCGAACAGAAAACCTTGGGGATCAGACCACCACGTGTCCTTCACCTGTTGATTGTCAAAAAGGTTTCTTGTTATAAAGTGGGTCCACAATGATACCTTTATTTAATAAGTCTAACAACCGCCCGATTTTGGCGGGTTATATTCTAGGCCATTGAATTTTTTATTTTTATTTTTTATTATTAATTTTCAGATAAATATTAAATAAAGTAAATAATATTTATTTATTTTTATTAATTATTATTTTTAAATTATAATTATAATTTTATGATCTAAGAATAGAAATAATAACAAATTATATCGATCTAATGTATTTTTTTCTAAATTTAATTTAAACCCTTAATGTTATTTTATTATAACATATCCTTTATAATATTTTACCCAAAATGATTTGATTTAATCCAACTATATTGAATATGTTTTTAATATACAAAAAAAT
>JANIHY010000208.1:43508496-43527147 GCA_027479065.1 Erythroxylum brevipes
AAGTTAAAATTTTATCTCTCACATAAAATTATTCAATTTGAATAAAAATTAATTTAGATATGAATGACTTTGATAAAATATCATCGTAAGATAGAGAATGAAAAATTACACGTTTTCCTCAAAGCGGAAGAGTCGACCAGATATGTGGAATTCAATTCACCAAGGTAGTGGAAATAAACAATGTAGCAAATGCTGGTTCCAATTGGAATATATATCTGTTTAGTGCTATGTCCTTCTAGTTAGTCCTCGTCTATACTAACAGAACAATCACTGTTTCCGAATAGACTATCACCGGTAGCATCCCCACCACTGATGGTCTCGGAAGATGTGCTTCATAGTTATCCGATGCTCACTCTTAGCAATATACAGAGAGAAGAAGTTGTAGAATAGAGAAAATCAATCTTGTTACTGTTGCTATCATTCATATCAAATCCCACCTCTCTACATTCGCAATTCAGGGAGCTAATTATGTCCTCTGCTTGTCCCGTTTCATAGAAAGTTTTATTTTTGACCCTTCCAAAGCCTCCATTTCGCATATATAACCTCTACCAATTTTGTTCATGGGCAGCGTATAAAAGTTATCAATACAGATCCTCTACGTGCAAAGACGTAATTACGAAGAAGAAAGATAGGAACCTTCTAAGAAAGGAAGATAAATCGAGAGAAAGAATGGGCATAAGTGACCGTCGGTGTTAGTTTTGGTGCAGGGTTGTTTATGCCTTCCTACGAAGTGTTATGGGTGACGTTGCGGTTGCGGATGACAAAAAACGCCATTTAAATTGGGCGAGGTTTCAAAGAAATGAATGATGCAGAGACTGACAGCTACTAGTCTCTGTGTGCTCTGATTGCCTCCCCTAAGTCCTATCCTCGAGCTTTCCGATGCTTTTCTCTTCAATACTCTTTTATTAGATCTTTAGTATAAATAATATGAACTTAATAAAAGTGGTTTTTTTTTTTTTTTTGTGTAAACCATCCGGTTTCCGGCACCACGTGGGTGTTCGACTAATCCGAGCTCGCAACGGGAGCTCGCACTAAGCGGTAAATGGCTGGCCACAAGAAACTCTCCATTCCCATGGGTGGGAGTCGAACTCCCAACCACATGGTTAAGGGGCAGAGGTGAGCTACCACCACGCCACCCCTTGTGGTTACTTAATAAAAGTGGTTGAGTGTCATCAATCTTGATGTCTCCAGGTAAGGGGATGAGATCGTCTGTACCGATGAGATCGTCTGTACCGACTTTCCTGTGCCATCTTTGTGTCTCGAATGCCTGTAGATTTAGATCATTTCTCTTCAATTACGATACCCAACTACTTTATTAAGCTCATATAGCCTACATTACTGATCTAGTAGATAAGATAATTTAAAAAGAGTATTCGCTTTTTAATTTTACATATAGCCCTTAACATAAAAAATTGATCCAAAGATCCAGATTAGACTAATGTGATCTAAAATTCACTTATGTAGAATAATACGTAACTATGAAGTTTCCCTCTAAACTCGTCTCGTTATAGCTAGAACAAGATTATATACATCTCCAGTAAGCGCTATTCACATAGTCTTAATATTTGATTGAAAAAAAGCAATTATAGCAACAATTATGATTTCTCTCATAGATACGACAAACACATCTTACCAAAATGTCTTGATCGACATCCTCTGGACCACTCTTAATAATAGAAATATCAGCATGACTATTGCTCTAAACTTCAACATCAAGTTTGATGATTCTACTTTACCCACTAGACTGGAAGTTCAAATTCAAATTGATGGCGCTAAGCAAGATCCTTCTCTTATCATGGTCTCACTCCATCATCAGAACATTTACATATTGCAAAACCATGTCCTAGATTTGAACTTTTCAAACTCATCATGAGCTGCAATTTATATGATAATAGATGAGTATTAGAATAAGACCATAATCATCCAAATTCTACAAGAATAACCATCACAACAATTGACTGAGTTAATGTCTATGTAATAGATCACAAATTACAAGAAAGAATTTTATAGTCCTCGTTGATGCTCTATTCATACTACCACTCCTTCAATCTTAAGAGTTTGAAGGATGGAATGACAAAATTTGTTTTCAGCAAGTTTAGAGAAGTCCAGAATCATCCAGAGCCTCCTCTAGGTCAACAATGATGCTTACTCAACATTTTATCATAAAGAAGGCATTAGTGGTCCTTCAATCTACTCTTTCCACCCCGATAGTCATGAGATGTATGTCAGCCATATCAATGGCCATTTCATCTAAGATGTAAATCCATCTATGTGCAATTCAGGCTGCAAATGTTACATAAATGAAGACTTCGATAGTGATGACGAAATTTATGTTTCCCAATAGAGAGAAGATCCCAACAAAAAGCCAATATCTCAATATCAACCACAAAAGAAGATCCAACCCAAGCCTGATGAAGATGATGACTCGAGACCTTGGATTAGTCTTAGGAATCCTAAGCATAGGTCAAAAAATCTCTATGAACTATTAAAAGCAATTGGAAAGGAGTATTTATTCCAACCAAGATTATCTCTGCCAATAATTTTTCCAATCCCTATGGAGATCTCCAAACCATGACCTTGTATGATGATGAGATCATATGGGGAAGATTTTTCACCATTAGAAGCTCACACTAAAAAAACCACTAGGGTATCTATGAGACCATACTCAAGATCAACAAGTATCAATCCACTTGTCAATCATGTATCAATTTCTCTAGTAGAAGAAGTAGTAAATTAGCAGTCACAACATGTTGTAGCACAAAATAATATCCTTAAAAGAATTGATTCAAAGCTTAATGATTTATCTCAACAGACAAAAGGATTAAATTCAAAGCTTGATGGTTTATCTCTTTAAGTGTAACAATTACATCAACAACTACTCAATCAAGCTATTGAACTCGATTCTAATTTAAAAAGATATATTGTCCAAGTTTTTTGCGGATTAGATTTCTCCAAGAAGGAAAGGGAACTTTAAAAGGTTTGAGAAGAGCTCAAAAGAATTGAGTCATATATGGCTAAAGAACAATCCAGAGCTATATATGCACCATACCCCTTTACATTTTTAGTCGTAAGAAATACTTATAACACTCCATCCTATCATGATACCATTGACTATAGAAAAGTCTTCAAAATGTCCTATCCATTATTCAGACAAACCCTTAGAAAACCATCAAAATCCTTCAAGCCAAACCCACTAGCAAAAGACATTCGGTCAACTTCTAAACCTTTACAAATCAATACACCACCAACCTCTCAATTAAAAGAAATACCCTGGCTAGTCACAACAGAAGAATCCATGCCTAACCAAAAATTCACAAATACTCTTCAACTAGTTCTAAATAGCTCTAAAAGTCAAGCAGTACCACATAGCTTTTACAATCACACTAATAGCCAATATTCTGATTCTTTTATGAAAAACTTTGAACAACTCGTAGATCCAATTTGAATATCTCAAATGTTGATGGATATTCCACACTATTCTCAACCACTCATAGAAGTTAAAACTAAGTTTGACGATATTGAGTCAATGACTGAACCAATTATACCACAAACAACTCCTATCTATAAACCTACTTTAGGTATATGGTTCAATTTTAATGTCTGTATAGATCTTTAAATTATAAGGTCATATATGTCTCTTAAAGACATCTTAACAGAATTTGTCTCTAGAATGACGGGAACTTTAAGAGAATGGTTTCAAAGCCTTAGTGAATACAAATACATGCAAGTCTTACAATTATCATGAACTAGTTCCTTGTTGATTTATAAAGATTCATTGGAGATTTTTAGCTCATTGACTAACAAAGCAGACATGAGTACTTTAAAATGAAAATTTTCTCTATAAATAGAAAATGTTTATAAAAGCATTTCTAAAGAATGTTTGAAAAATATCATATGCTTAATGGCTTCAATGATGTTAATCTTTGATACATATTCATTGCCTCTCTTCCTGGTGAGTTGTGGCCAAAATTACAAAAAACAATAAATTTTCTTTCCATACATATGTCTGGAATCTCACTTAGAGAAATCTACCAACTAGCTTTAGTGATGTTTTATAAATTATATGAACAACATAAGTTCTTTAAAGCTATTGTAAAAGGTAGCCTTTAACTTAAAAAAGGAGAAACACTTTAGAAGAGAACCATTAAGAGTTCACTCTTTCAACTTATGGAAAAAAAAAACGAGAATACGATTCTTCAAACGACATGCTTTTGAAACTAGAAAACCAAACCAGTGTTACTTTTGTGGACAACCAGGTCATTATAGAAACGGTGCCCTAAAAAGTCCAAAAAGGATAAGAAAATCTTACAATCTATTGAAGCTATGATGCTTATAGGAGATTATGAGGACATTGAGTCTCTTTTTTAAGAACAATCTAGTGAAGATGAAGAGACACTATTTTCATTATTTAGTTATAAATATAATGATAATGAAGTATCTTCTCTTATATAAGAAGTTGAAGCAATGTACATGATGAAACGATCTTGTTTTAAGTTAGAGCCCAGGAAGCTAGTAGTAACACCACTATACGTCAAACTCCAGTTGTTTTTAGAAAGGTATCATTGTTGGATCCCGTTTTTGAAACCCAACTCTTGTTCTGATACCATAAGTGTTAGAACCCCACCCCTGCGAGTCACGTGCTCGACGTCCTACGTGACATCTGGACGCGCATCCCACAAGGGAGGAATCCCACACCAAGCCAAAACTTAACAAAAATACCCAAATCACATACTTTCGAATAGATTGAAATTTTAATAGTCTTGGGTCCTAAATTGAAAGTTGATTCCTTCAAATAAGTTGTAATTCCATGTCTCTAGCTTGTTTAGAACCAAGAATCACCTCATTCATATCTCTACAGGTTGAGATATCACCACAATACGGAAGCATGTTTATACTTTTTCAACCGATCCTCTCACTTTGATTCAATTCATATTTTTTAAAATTAACCTCAAAAGCCATAAATTTCATGGAGAGGTAGAGGAAAGTCTTAGGAATCCCACGCTTTAAAAATTAGATCAATCAGAAGTCGGACGGAAGAATTATAAGCAAAAGAGTGGAGAGAGGTTAGGTCGCCCTCGAGACACAAGCAAGTGCGCGCGTCACGAGTGATCCTCTTCCCTGACTATCTAACTTCCAAACTTTATAGTTTTTGATCCAGAACTCCAAAATTTGCAAATTTGATATCAATGAAAAACTAAAAGGAATCTCTACAACTTCCATGACGACTTAAAAACTAATTTGGCCTTTAAGGGAGTCAAAATACACCTCAAAGTGGCTACCTGGAAAAAATCATCCTAAACAGTAACAGAAATTCTAAGCATCATAACTTTCTACTCCAATGACCAAAAATGTCATACTTTATATCAATGGAAAGATCGAAAGACAAGCTACAATTTTCATGAGGACCACTTTGTCTAATTACATCTAAATCAGTCCAGTTTTCTCCTAGAAACTAGAATACACATTTACCCTCATGAAAATTTGAGAATTTTCCCAAATTCACTTCCTCTATTACAATATCATTCATAACAACTCAAACACCAAAATTTTCTCATAAACTCTCAAATCGCAATCCATTTGGATCATCAAAACCACAATTTCCTATCATTTACTCTAGCTGCCATCATATACAAATCCTATAGAACATCATAACTTGTAACAATCATATCTTTCGATTCTGATAACCAAAAATTACATACTTTATAGCGTTGGAAAGCTATAAGGACAAACTACAACTTTCATGAAGGCAACTTTGACTAATTCTACCTAGATTATTCCAGATTTTCCATGGAAGTCAGAACACAAATCTTATCTTTGTGAAAGCTTGAAATTCATCTCAATTTCACTTCCTTAGCTAAAGCAACACATTCTTATCCATTCAACAACCAATTGGAACTCATAATTCATAACATTTCTATCTTTCTTTTCCCTAGCGCCTCACTTATATATAACAATAGGTAATTCCTTAACTTAAGTGGATAGCCTCATTCAATTATATCTAATTTCAACCCACATCATCATACACAATTCATATTTCAATTTGGCAATCGTCCATACACAAACTCATATTTCATTTACATCATAAATTAAGAGTTTTACAAACATCAATAGCATTTCCAAACCAAATTACATCATTTCGTAAAATCCCCAAATTAGACAAGATACTTGAATGATAATTGCTCAAAATGTAATTTAAACTTTGTTTTACATAAACAAACTTCCAATACAAAATATGCATAATTGAAAAGATGCCTTGACTCCTTTTTCACTCGGTCCCTTGCTCAACACCTGGAGATGGGACGGAAATGAGGGTGAGCTCGGAAGCTCGTGGGTAACAAGCTTATAATCGAGAAATAAGCAAAAACCATTGAAATACTTATTTTCATTGTAAAATTCACTTTGAAATCCATGTAACACATATTTTCCAAAATCACAACTTATCAAGCAATTCAGAACATCAAACAAAATGAATTAATTAAATTTGTCACAAATACACATAAGCACATCAGAATAGTTTGGGTGGATCGAAAACAAAACGTACTACACATTTCCCCTAAGGGTCCTGTGTTGCCGTGAACAGAACATACTAACGCAATCCCACATAATGATTTTGTGTAGCCGTGAACTTATGGGAGTTCGTGAAGGAGCTCCATGCCACTAATGGACAGGCGGGAGAAGCCTTTAGACAAGTGCACTTGACATACTTAGGGGACCACCAGAAATCCACATAATTATGCACTTCACAACTTGAAAACGGATTGCCCGAAGGCACATTTCCAAAAAATGAAATTTTCATAAGCATGTAATATTTCAAACACATTTCCATCATCATTTTACAACTCGTCAACCAAATTCACATAGCAATTTCTCAAATCATTCAAAAGAAATGAATGCAACAATTATAGCAATTTCTCAAATCAATCACAAATAATAAAAACAACATTTAAGAAGCCATTGAAATCATTTTATTTTCTTGATTCAAAAGAAAACATTTATAGCTCATTGCTCAAATTATAAACATGAAACCCACCTTAATTTCTTGCTTAATACTTGTTCAACAAGCCTCTACTCTTGCTCTTTTTTGCCTCTCTTACTTTCCTTCACAATGGCAAAATCCCCAAATCAATAGAAATCCAAATTGAACAACCCATAAGACATAATCACCAAAATTGGTCTTAGAAAACTTAAACTCATACCATTCTTAAGCTATATAAACCAAAACTCTTTCAAAAATCTAACAAATCAAAAATGCATTTACCTTGATCCTTCACCAAATGAGGAGTTTCTTGGCTCTAAAGGAAGCTCTCATCCTTCTCTTTCTTTTTTCTTCTTGAATCAACTTCGAAATCCATCTTGGAAGCCAAGAAAAATCGAAACCTAGTATTTTCTTTCATCTTTCTCCTTTTCTCCACTGACTCTCTCCCTCTCTTCTCTCTTTTCTTGTTCTTTCCTTCTAATATCGTGCTTACTCCTTCCTTAAAAGCCAACCTATACTTCTATTTACAAAAATGCCAATAATGAGTGAGCAATGACCACTTTGACCTTACATATAAGCCTTGTAACTTATGTGGCTTAGTGTTCTTTCCAAAATGTCCTCATACATAAACGCTCTCGCTATTTAATTCAACCAAAACATATCTTAAAATCCAACTAACATTAACACAATAATTAACTCCAAATAAAATAATTAATCTTGCAAAACCTCAAAATTATTTAAAATCATGCTTAACTCCTTCCAAAAATCAAGAGCTTATTCTAATCATGCAATTGAAGGAATTTGATAGCACTTCCTCCAGAAAAATGTTCCTCATTGTCTCAATTTTCTAATGACAACAAAATCATTCAATTTGGATCGAAAATCTGAAAGTCATATCTCAAACATTTCTGAACTGTTTTTATACTGAAACGATATTTTCTACTCAACTTTCATCCAAAAATTTGATATTCTTAGAGACTAACTTAAAATTTGATTTCATTAGAACATTTGTAGCCTTATCTTTCTAGTTTAATCCAAATTAAGAATCATCTCATTTGGATAACTAGAGCAAAAGTTATGGCTAAAACACCGAAGCATACTCAATGGACATATACATTTTTCAGCTTTTAACTTCCAACGTATCACATATAACCCATCTTGTGTCTAAACCATTTTTTCTATTTCATTTCAAGTTCAAGAATTTTCCTTTTTTATACACATGAATAATCGCCAACAATTTCCCATTTAATAGAAAGGTTCGGGGTCCAACAAATACCATACTGTGAAATATATTAAAAACAAATTTAAATTTATATCATTCAATTGATCCATCAACCTTAATCTTAATTTTATAGACTTACATATAGCTATCAATAGACTTACTTGAAGGTAAGTTGTCTATATCCCAAGTATTTGTGCTACTAAGTGTCTGTAACTCTTCTACTATTACTTTCTGCCATAAAGAGTCAAAGCTTGCCGCACAACATGTATGAGGTTCATATAAAGAGACAATAGTAGAATAAACATAAAATAGCAAAGATGAACAAAAGGTTGGCTTGCTCAATTAGCGCAAGGAGGAGCAGGTTGAGGTATAGGAGAATCCGATGAGTCAGTAGATAGAGAAGAATCATTTGGAGGAGGCAAAGGAGCCAAAACTAGTGAAGATATGATGAAATTAAACATAGGTTATATCAAAGTGTTAGAAACATTAGATAATGATCCTATAAGAGAAATGTCAAGAAATAAAGATATATTGGGATCAAAGGAAAATTAACGGGAAGGTTTATTAATATGGAATTTTGAAAGAGATGAGAAACATCATATGTTCCTAAAAGGTCACATGAAGAAAGATAAAGTCTTCATTTTAAAAAATCCTATCACTTGTACCGTTTATGTTATATCCTATACCCTAAGAAAGAAGATAATCATGCTCCTCATTCTAGTTTGGTGTATCCATGTCGTTGGATAAGAACAAAACAATCACTGCAAAGACTTTAAGAGCTTGGTAGTCAGGAGCACAATTATTCAAACAGTTATAAGGAGAAATATTACTTATAACTTGGGTAAGATTATAATTAATAGAATAGATAGTTAAAAAGTAACTTCTCCCTAAAAGGTTATTAGAAAAGAGGAATAGATGTTAAGAGCTCGGATAGTATCAAGTATATATCTATTCTTTTGTTCAGTCCTACCATTTTATTGGCAAATGTTTGGACAAGATATTTGAACAACAATTTATTGTTGATAAATGTCTATTCTTTTGTTCAGTCCTACCATTTTATTGGAAAATGTTTGGATAAGATCTTTAAACAACAATTCATTATTGATAAAGAATATCAATGAAAGATTTTTCCTTATATTCCATGGAACTATTAGTGCATAAAATTTTAATTTTGTAAGAAAATCAAGTCTAAAACATATTTGCAAAGTGAGAATAAATGGAAAATAATTCAAATCTATGAAGTGAGAGGTAAATATAATAGAAAAATAATTAATAAAGATCACATAATATCTTAAACCTCTTATAGTGACATAACGACCATATCCTAAAATGGCAAAAATAAATTAAATCATAGGTTGCCTAAGAAATTTAATCACTATTAATAAAAGGTAAAATATAATATTTTAGAAAGTTGGCATGAGATACAATCCAAAATTTCAATCTTGACATGGCTCAAGGAACCACTAGAAATAAAAAAAATCAAGTCTAAGGTTTGAGAGATGTAAAAGAAGAAGAAGAGAGTGCCAGATATTAGATGCAACAACTCCAACAATAAGTTTGGATAGAATGAGAAGTTAGGTAAGTTCAAATTGTTATCCAATCTTATGCTTTATCCCAAGGGCCTCACCTATTTATAGGTCCTGCATTATATAACAATAATTTAGAAAGATAAGTTAAAACAAAGTTCATATAATTATCTAATAGATATGAGATCTAACGAGAGTTTGGGAAAAAGAAAAGTTTTAGGCAAAGTTAACTTAGGTGTTTAAACAATGTCCACATTTTGGACATATATAGTAGAGTTATCAACTGCATAGACAATAAAGGACCATTCTTAGATCACTTCCTACATTTTGAGATATGGTGATCACTTTTTTTACAATAGTTGGAAAATACCTTTTGCTTATGTGTGTTTTGAGAGGTAGAAGTTTAGTAAGAAGAAGCCTAAGTGGCAAGAACAATATTGTTAGATGAAATAGATTTCCCCATTTGAAGGGTGTTTAGCTAGATTTCTTTCGTAAATAGTTCTTTGAATACTATATCAAGGCTTGACAGAGATCCTCAATGAAGAAGGAAGCTATAGATGGACTCAAACTCATCTGTAATAGTTATTAATAGGTGTCGAATAAACTTTTTGATCACGAAGATGATCAAGTGGTATTTAGAGACCTTACTTAGCCTAACGCGTATAACTATAGATAGTTTGACTAGGCTGTTATTGCATTCTATAAAGTAGTCTATAAAGTTAAAATTGGTTGACATCATTAGATATATAAGAATGACCTTTTAAAAATTTCATACCTTTTTGGAAATATAAAACAGTAAAAAATCATGCTTGATTACTTTGGCATATGTATTGCAAAATTGTTAGAATATGATGATTCATACCATCTTAAAATGCTAGACATTCTATGAATATATGATCTGCTTCATTTGGAATTTGAGGAGGTTTAGGTATTTCTTAAGTAACAATATTCCAAAGAAATCCACCTTTAAGAAGACTATACACTTCCTTAGCTTGCAATTATAATTAGATTCATTAAAGACGACATTAATTTGTTGAGGAATGTAATGATAAAGTTAAGAAGTATTTATAATGCACATAAGAGAAAATCGTTAACAAGGATTGAAAATGCATAAACATAAAGAAACTTATCTGTAGGGGTAGAATTTGACCAATTTGATCCTAAAAATGAGTTTAGGACACATGACACTAGCTAGTGATACTTAAATCACTAGGAGGATGATACATGACACTATTTATTGATTGGATTTCTATGTTTCTTTAGTTAAAGCGATGTTGTTTTGGCTTAAGATGATTAAAACAATGTCAACTTGAGTTGTCTTTAATCTTTAAATTCTAAAGTTTCAAATTTTGATGTTGAGCTTCTAATGGCACATGTGAAGTATAAGGATGATTTAGAAGACGAGGTTTGCTTCGTTATCATCATCTTAAGGAGTAAAAGAGTTTGGTATATACCAAATGTTACTTAGGTAACTAATTATCTCTAAAAAAATTAAAAGATAGAATACTATAATGCTACCTTTTTTCATAAAAGGATCTCGAATATAATATAGAAAGAAAAGAATTATTAAGCAAGAAAAGTGTTTTGTATTTTAATGTGTCTTAATTATTACATAAAAAATGCCTATAAATTAATTTGGCTATATAAATGCCTAAATGTAGGTTATTGTTACATAAAGAAAATGCCTAATAATTTGTTTACATTATTACTATTACATACATTAACAGACTTTAAGGTGAAAAAAATAAACTACTTTTTCACAATGACTAAACTTTAACCCTTAGATATTCGTAGATCCATTATGAAAAATAAACTGCAATGACAACTTTAACAAGTCAGGTTATGTGTGCATCGTCCAAGTAATATTAACACACAAAACTAAGTAACATTACTAAAATAACTAACATCACTTTAAAATGCCACAAATTAGACTCAAAATTACTCATTATGCTTATAATAGAGCTTTCTTGAAGTTTTTTTTGCAGTTCAAGTGTTCATATACCTACAAAATGGGGAGGATAACTTTCCATATTTTAAATTTTCTCCATTTTTTTACGTTGTAAAGCATAATTGAATCTACTTTTGTGTAATACTAATCGATATGGTCTTATTGGTAAGTTCTACAAGATCTCATACACCGGAACCCATAGTTATGGACCTAAATTTACGTAACGACTTCGGTCATGGCCAATTACCATAGTGTGACAAGTGGTGTAATCGAATTGAGATGATAAGTTGTAAATGAACTTCATATTTATATAAAGTATGAAAAATATGATGGATCAGAGTTAAGTTCTATAATGTCCAAGCCTAGGTCTAAATTTAATTTGTATATTTAAACTTTGTCCAAAGTTTGATCAATCTTTAAGAAAGAAAGCTCAAACTTGATTAAGTTTCGGAAAGCAGTCGAAAATTCTAAGCCCATTGAATATTGAGTTGACACTAATTAAGTTTGATCAGTTAAACTGGGCTAAGTTTAGGATAAATTGAGCCAGATTAAGGTCATTTCAAGCTAGATTATAATCAAGTCAAGTCAAGTGTCCTATTTCTCAAAATTTTTTATATTAAAATATGATCTAAGCCCGAACATAATCGTATTAAATTTTATTTGTTAAGTTTAAATCAAATTTTAGCATGTTATCAAAACTTTCTCATATGTTGTTTATTGTTTAAAGGTATGATTTCCACATCAAAGTTTTACAAAAAATCTAAGTAAGTCCCATTCTTTATCTCTGTTACCACTTTCAACGTGTAATAAATAATACTTTAGTGATGTAGTACTACTTTAGGAATGTTAAACATTGTTTATTGGCTTAAGGTGTGATTTCCAAATATACGTATCACAAAAAGTCTACGTAAGTCCCATCTGTTATGTTTGGTACCATTTTGCAGTTTAGCATTCCTAAATTAGTACTACATTACTAAAATATTATTTATTGCACCTTGAAAGTGGTAACAGAGATAACGGTAGGGACTTATCTAGACCTTTTGTAAAACGTTAAGGTGAAAATCACACGTTTAATAAGTATTTAAAGAAGTCATTTTAAGATTATATTATTGGGAAACTGGGTCAGAATCTGATCGTAGTAGCTGCGGAATAATTACGAAACTTTCTAGCAACGCATCATGACTACATAAATATTTAGGAATGTCAAAGTGATTTTGACTAACCTTTTTGTGTATGATTTTTTTTGTATAATTCAATCCTTTCATCATACAATGTTCCAATTAAACAGAGCATGGAATTAATGTCAACTTTTTTTTTGTATAATTCAATCCTTTCATCATACAATGTTCCAATTAAACAGAGCATGGAATTAATGTCAACTCTTTTGAGTCCAATCATATTAGTTCTTCGTCATTAGCTATCGATTCAATTAATGACATTTGTAAACTATTTATAAAGTTTCATTCCACTTTGGCCAAGGATTTCTCGAATCAATGCTAATCGAGAACAACAAAACATCCTCCCTAATTACTTTAGGGTGATGAATCATATCTTGATCACACAACTACTTGCATATAGTTCATGCTACATCCAATGACTACTAATTAAATGGCCCATAATTAAATTAGTCATAAGTAGTATCAAAACATAGCAATTCCTATACAAGATAACTTTGGTGATCTCAAGTCAAATGATCACTTATATCATCACAATGAGAATTCCATAGACATACAAGTAATGTTCTAAATGGATTTCTTATTTCGGGTCTGTTTAGTGATTTTGTTCTCTAAAAAACACTCACACATGTGTTTAAATTATTAGACATGATAATAATTTAGATACATGTCTATTATAAAAAAATGAAAATGTGGAATGGTATTACATACCTCCTGCCATTGATGTTGAGAGATTTCGGACAAATATGAGAGGGCTCTTCTAAGCTTTTAGCAAATGCAATAGATGGTGTATACAGAATGTTGCTAAGCCTAAGGATCCAATCACCTTATATTCCTTGTTGTCTTCCATCAAAACAATAGAAGGACATGACGGTTCGTAGTGGAAGGACATAAGGTTTCAAAATGAATAGACACAAACCATCAAAAAGGAAACCAATGGATAGCAATCTCCCACTTGGGTCATAGATGTAATCTAAAAGTCATAAAACCTCTACTTAATTAAAGAGACCAAATGTATGAATCATGGTGATAAGTCCTCTAAATGTGTATTATCTTCCATGTATCCCGATGCATCTTGTTGCTTATGTCACTTTAACTAAATGAATAAACCTCTATGTTTATTCTAGGTCCATAATAGTTGTAATTCTCAAAATAAAAATGTGTACACCAGAATGAGAAAAACAACTAATTAATAAGAATTTCGTGAAAGTACATACATAAATCACATAATGGAACCAAGTCTCATTCTAGCAACATGATCCTTAAAACTCTTTGGTGGCATGCCTTTTGTTAAAGGATCGACAATCATTAATTCAGTGTGAATGTGTTGAATGATCACTTTATTCTTATTGAAACGTTCCTTGATGGCCAAATACTTAATATTGATGAGTTTACTTCGACCACCACTCTTGTTGTTCTTGGTCAGAAAATTACAGTTGAATTGTCACAATACATTCTTAATGACTTAGAGATAGAATCCACAATTCTAAGTCCATATATAAAACTCTTCAATTATACACCATGTGATGTAGCCTCAAAATAAGAAACAAACTCAGCCTCTATGGTAGAAGTAGCAGTCAAAGTCTACTTTGAACTCCTCCAAGAGATGGCTCCACTAGCAAATATAAATGCATATCCAGATGTTGACTTTCATAAATCAATACAACCAGCAAAGTTTGAATCCGAGTAGCCAGCTACTTCGAGATTATCAATTCATCTATACATAAACATATAATCTTTGATCCCTTGAAGGTACCTCATCACCTTTTTAGCAGCTCTCCAGTAATCTATACCTGGGTTACTCTGATATCTTCCTAAGATTCCAATAATAAATGCAATGTCAGGTCTTGTACAAACTTGAGCATACATTAGACTCACTACTGCAGAAGCATATAGAATATTTTTCATTTGTTCCCTTTCAATCTTATTTTTTGGACACTAGTTCAAATTGAACCTATCACCCTTCACAATAGGTGCTATACTCGGTGAATAATCTTTCATCCTAAATCTTTATAAGACCTTATTGATATAGGTTTCTTAGGATAGACCTAAAATGTATTGAGATCTGTCCCTATGGATCTTAATGTCAATGATATAAAATGCCTCACCTATATATTTTATATCAAAATTCTTAGAAAGGAACTGTTTCACTTCATATAGCAAACCATTGTCATTTTTGGCGAGTAAAATATCATCCACATATAGAACAAAGAAACAAATTTTACTCTCATTGACTTTCAGATATATGCATTGATCCATGATATTTTCTTTAAAACCATATGAAGAGATAATATCATGGAATTTCAAATACCATTTACGGGAGGCTTGTTTCAATCCATATATAGATTTCTTAAGCTTACACACCAAATGCTCACCATCACTAGAGGAGAATCCTTCCGGTTGTTTCATATAAACTTCTTCCTCTAGGTCTCCATTTAGGAACGCTGTTTTCACATCCATTTGATGTAGTTCCAGATCAAAATGGGCAACCAATGCCATAATCACTCGTAAGGAATCCTTTTTAGATACAGGAGAAAAGGTCTCTGTATAATCGATTCCTTCTTGTTGAGTAAATCCTTTGGTAACAAATCTAGCTTTATATCTTTCAATGTTGCTTAATGAGTCATTTTTTGCTTTAAAGACCGATTTACATCCAATGGCCTTTGCACCATTAGACATTTATAAAACAAATTAAAATGTTTTTTAATAAACTTAATGGGCATAGTAGAACAATTTTTGATGCAGCAGTAAGTGGATCTTTTATAGTAAAGACTTTATAAGAGGCTTACCCACTTCTTGATTACATAGAATCCATTAGTTATCAATGCGGAGAGACCAAGTCGAAAAAGAAATGGAGGAACACATTACATAGATCATACTATATAATTGTCAGCTCAAATTGCAACACTTACTAATAACTTTACCAAGTTAGCAATCAAAGAGAAGCAAATAAAACAAGTGGAAGGAACTAGTTCTTCCCAATAGTATCAATACAGGCCTATTCAAATGCAAGGAAAATATAATCAAAGCTTTAGAAATCAAGATAATTATGAATATAAAGTCAACAGGAACCCACCATCAAGCTGTAGATAATAACCTCAAATAGGGAAGAAACCATCTTTGGAAGACATGTTTAGTGCAGATATTACATAGTCAATGAATTGGTTAAACAAGAATGAAAGTCGAATGGACAATATAGAATTGCAAGTAATAGGTGTCAATTCTTCCATAAAAACCCATGAAGTGCAAGCTATGGGATGAAGTCAATAAGGCAATCTTCTTAGTGATACATAAGTAAATCCTAAGGAATAGTGCAAGGCCATTACACTTTGCAATGGGTAGAAATTGGAAGAGGCACCACCTAGGATAAAGAGCTCCACTCAATCTAACAAAGAAAAGGAATCAAGGAGGAAAGAAATTGAAATTGAATTAGCAAGAAGAATCAAGAAAAGAGGAAAAGGAGGAAGATGTTGTGAAGAGAGAATAAGTGATGGTGAAGATAGAAGAAGAAATAAAACCAAAGATCACTCAAAATATTTGTTACTCTCATTGATTTCAAAAAATGAAGGTGAATGATCATTTTGCAAAGTTTCTAGAGATTTTCAAGAAGCTGGACATCAACGTCCTTATATTGATATTGAGAAAATTCTAAACTATGTAAAGTTCATCAAAGACATTTTCATATCAATTATGACCCTATAACTAAAATAGTTTTGGCCTTTTCTTGACTGGTGGATGTTTCTTCCATAGAAACTATAATTTTGATTCTTCAATCACGCAAAATAGATTTAGAATTCAATCGATCCATAAAAAGAAATATATAATAGAAAATTTAAAAATTCCCTAAGGAATAATAATTAACTATGGAAAATTAAAAATGTGATTTATTCATTGATAAGTAAAGTCCAAATTTTGATGTTAAACTTCCCTACTCAACTTTACATGTTGTTAAGCCAATGAAACTATTGATTCTCAACAATTTATTTCGTCTAACTTCGATATATTCACACATTTTGTTATATAAACTCAATTAATAGTTCCTAAGGAAAAAGTGCCTATTAATACTTCACACCCTTTCTAACATAATTCTATTTTAGCAATTCATAAATCATCATAATTTGGATAAAGAAATACAAAGTTAGGCTCAAAGAATTACAATTATTTTAGAACATAGATATTTATAAATCCTTTAAACGTTCTTGAAATACAAAACTAGGAGTGTTTAGGGACATTAATATACACTAATAAGAGTATTGTTCTATGAACAATATTTGTTAGGATGTATCAAACATTCAAGACTATCACATGAGACCTACGAAATAAAAACAAAAACATAAATATGAAACTTATGTCAAATTTTGAGATGTTTATGAAATTAGTAATTTAATTCACCTTTTGTGCGCAACAATGAATCTTGTTAATAAGAGTCTTACCCTAATATATAGAAGATGTCTAGCAAAATTTGTTATAGTGACAAAACTTCAACCCTTATACCAAGACTATATACCTACAATTTGAATGACCATTAATCAATTGTATCACATTTATAATGATATGTTGATAAAACAATGAAATACTCATATTTCTATTATTACATTAATAAAAATATTCACCAATATTAGTCTTAGCATTTGATGTCCGTAGCTTCATCTTGTCATTATAATATGGGTAATTAATGTAGGAAATCTGAAAATTTACAAAGGATCACAATAACCATATTATATACTCTATATAATAACAATAACAAAAATATTAATCTCGTTTTACTGAGTATAATGCTTTCTTTTAGAAAAATTGATAGTATTTTCTTTCAACTTCTATTAAATTATCGAAACAATAATAAATAGCATTCTTGAATCCCTTAAAAACACCTTGGAACTCTTGTCATATCAAATATAAACCATGTAGTAAAGCAACAAAAGCTATTTTCTACAATACACAAACAAAAATATGATTAATACATTTAAAAGTAACTGTCAAGAAAACTAAACAATCGTAATAGTTATCTAAACCTTTTCAAGCAGATGATCAGTGATAGTTGTTTGAAGCTTTTCAAGTAGATGATTGCTGATAGTTGTAAGAAACTTTTTCCCTAGATTTTTTATTGCTTAGTTACATTCACCTTTTCATGTCAACTTAGACCACCTTCTTCAGTTCGCACGATTCTTTATCAACTACAGAATTCTCCAGACTCCAGACTCCAAACTCCAACTCCATTCCAGACTTTCATCTTCTGCTTTCTAACTCACCCATGAATTCTTCCTCTAAGTTCGTAACAAATTCCCTTAATCATCCACAGTTTACCACTTTTTTATGTACACACAACAAGCTTCAAATCCACAATTTAGCAGCACAAGTAGTGGCTTCAACCAAAAAATGTACCAAGGAAGCTTTGTGCCTCGAAGAGTGTTCTGCAATTTAGAAAAAAGTTTTAAAACAAATTCTAAAAAAAAGAGTGAGGCAAAGCAGGGAGAATAGCTCTGGTTTGGGTGAGCCTGCACCATTGGATTTTGTCCCCTTTGGTCACGTTGGGTTCTAGATTTAGCTCCTCCCTCATAGGGAGTCGAACCTGTGACCTTAGGGTTTTGTTGGGTGAAAGACTCACGCCTCACACCACTGAGCTACGTAGCCCAGTGGTGTGAGGCATGGGTCTTGCACCCCAACAAAACCCTAAGGTCACAGGTTCGACTCCCCACGAAAGAGGGGCTAAATCTAGAACCCGACGTGACCAAAGGGGACAAAACCCAATGGTGCGGGCTCACCCAAACCACAAAGGCACCTTTTTGGTTTGGGACGGACCCAAC
>JANIHY010000208.1:43789436-43802467 GCA_027479065.1 Erythroxylum brevipes
TTCATCTTCCTTGAACTTCATTATTGTTTCTATGCTTGATCTCCATAGATGCATGTTTAGGAATCATTGGGTATGCTAAAGAGTTAACCATGATTCATGCTTAGGAAGTGAACATCTTGGGTTTAGAGTTAGAGATAACCTAAGCTAGGGTGAGAACTTAAAGTGGCGTGTGCTTAATGGATTTGGTTAGAGAATTATCACATTGAGAAATGGATGTTTCTAGCTGAATGCTCCCTTGTACCTTGAGAAAGGATATGGGTATAATAGTGCTACAGTTTTCTTAACCTGCATTCAATCGAATTCATATCGTTCGAATACATCTTTTAATTGGTGAACCCCTCTCCCTACTTCCAAATCAATAATTAGATCCTTTCTCTGCTTGTCTTGTTATTACTTACATGTAATTGGTCAATCAAAACCTACTCTATCCATTTTTCGTAATTTTCTATCGATAACATGCAATTAATTAGATTTAATTTGACTGGTGAATGAAATGGTCATTGAGGGAGACGACTTTAGAATATTCGTTGTGTGAATACTAGGACGATTCTGTGCACTTGCAGAATTATTAGATCAATTGTTTAAAAAATAAATCAGACATAAGGCATTTCAGAACAGATTTTATAGTTAACAAAACTGAATATCCCAAGAGGGTATAAACCCTTCAGAATCAGAACACAATTTTGTTTATGTCAAAATCAAACATATATCAAAACATAAATCAGATGGCTGCTAAGCCATTTACAGAAGTGGGTAACAGGACTTATATAGGAGAGACCGAAGTCTCAATACCGAAATGTCAAAGGAGAGACTAAAGTCTCGACACCGAAGTATCACGGGAACAGCTTCCTTCTAGGTATACCTATTTATCCACAACTATGACTAAACAGTTGTAAAGCAAAACAAAGTCATTTTAAACATTTCATGCACAAAGCAAGTAGTTAATCATATTCACAAGTAAGTAGCACGTCCAATGATATAATCATGCATCGAACGCCTTGGACAATCATTGTCCGTAATTTAGAACATAATTTGCATAAATCAATTTCAACAAGCAGAACAAAGTAAGGTATGACCATCTAAGATTACTCACAAAAGCTCCCTTATTGCTTATTGCCTTGAAGTCCCGGCAATATTTGGAAGTGGTCACTCTATGCATTCCTCTATAACATTTAACACATATCCAAATCACTATTGTGCATGATTAAAAATTCATTTATGTATACTGAATATGTATAATGCATGTTCATAACAAATTCTCAGGTATATGTTCTTACTAAATTGATGTAAACATCAATTATACTTCAAAAGTTCCAAATTCACACATTCAATTACTATTCCAGCTTTTGCTAGAAGTACGTCATGTGGGTCAAATTTGTATGATCAATAAGATCAAGAAATGATGTATTTCTGTGACACTCTCTTATAGACAATTATTTCTTTGTGTCTTAAGTTTCTAATGATACTAAGTTCATACAATTTGGTTTATTATTCAATGAGTTATGCTCTAAATACCACAGACTGTGTACATTTGAAATTTTGGCTAATGCATATTCATGCCTTCAAGTTGTACACCTCATAACTTTCAATTCCAATATCCAAAAATTACAAACTTTATACTAATTTAAATCTAAGAGAATAAGCTACAACTTTGGTGAAGACACCTCAGTCTAATTTGGCCTACATCAATACAGTTTATGCAATAAACACAGGACATGATTTCCTTAAGAGTGCTACAGCCTAAGCTAAGACTCAATTTCATTCTAATTTTGAAAGTCTTAGAGACATAATTAAAATTTAACTTCTTCAAGAAAGTTGTATAAATATGTCTCAAGTTTAATCAAGAATAAACTCATTTGAAAACCTACAGATCAAGATATAATCACAATGTCGAAGCATGTTTAATGAAAATTCTCATATTTATAACATTCCAACACATTTCCTCACTTTCATCCAATCAATCATTTTCAAAACAATTCAGAAAGCTACCAAATTTGATGAAAAGGGTGAACAATGTGTTAGGAATCTATTGGTTCAAAGTCTCATGTCATTTGGTGGTCAGATGACAAAGTTGTGGCTAAAAGAAACAACACAGTTCGATTTTGGAAACACCTGCGGGTGCAACTACTCTTCTCTTCTCTCTCTAAAACGCAGGTTTCTTCCTTCATCATCGAAACTGCAGACTTTTTCACTCTTCTTCCTACTGATTTATTCATTATACTCCATTTCTAACTTATATTTTCTACATTTCCAATCCCATTCTAACTCACCTTACTCTAAAACAACTCAAAATGCAAGATGAAGTACAAATACCAAAACCAGAAAATTTTCACCACTATTCATCATCTTCAACATTTGTTTACCACATTTTCTGCACTTATCACTTTACTACTTTCCCAGTTTATTCATTCTTTACACAATTGAAACTACCCTTACATTCACTTCCATATCATCTCAACTCATTCTTAAATCAATTTGTTTATCATAAAATCACTCATAAACCTATCAAAATTTTCCAGATTTTCTTAAACAAGTTTCGGGTCTGATTTGCACGATCATTTTGACCTTGACAATGGGATACTTAGACAACATCTTCTACTAATAAAATGTTCCTAAATGTCTTGAAAGTCTAACAAAACCAATATCATGCATTTTAGTTCAGTATCCTGCAAGTTATAATCAAAATTCCACATATTGTTTTCATACCTTGACAGAACACCAATTTTAACTTCAAGCCAAATTTCCAGACTCATAAAGACATATTTCTAATTCAATTATTTCATGAAAAATGTAGTTCTATGTCTCTAGTTTACTCTAAATCAAACTCCATCCAATTTAGATACTCACAAATCAAGTTATGCCCTAAATACAGACGTATGTTCAATAAAATATTGCATATAACATATTCCAACACCACCCACATATGCATCAACACCATTTACACATGCAACAATACACAAGCATGAAAATATACACCATTCATGTATGCATCTATTTAAAACATTTAAAAATGCTTAAAACTTACTTATCTTAGAACAAATAATGGGTTTTGGTGGTGGCAAAGCAAGAAGGAAGATGATTTTCGGTGAAACCAAAGAAAGGAGCTGCATTCCTAATGCCTAGGTATTTCGTTAGTGCTTTAACACATGTCTCCATTGCACGTCTTCCACTTATCCACCAGATAAGCTACCATTTGTCTCTAAGCTATAGGTCCACATGTCACACATGATTTTATCCATTTGTCACTCCATGATTTGTCCATTTGTCAATTAATTTCTAATACATCACACTTCTATTTTTCTCTTATTTCAATATTTTTCCTAGTCTAAAACACCTCAGAATTTTGATAAATTTTTTAAAATTCACCAAAATTTTGGAATAATAATAATAAGCTCCAAACAAATTCTCAACACATAAACACCCAAAATTCTCATTTTAATCACATTTAGAATCCAATTATACCCTAAATTGTCAATGCATGCATGTACAAATATTTGTATGTGTCAAAAAATACATATTCACTTATAAGTGAATACATAAATATGCAAAGCATACCATGCATTACTAATTCCTCAATATTCTAACCCCTAATGTGGGGGATTACATTCTAGGAGGATATGACACAATTCCATCATGATACAACATTTAGACTCTAGAACTTTCCAAGCCAAGTGGGCCAGTTGGCAAAACCTATTAACCTCCTAGCATCACAAAACGAAGAGGAGTAGCCATATTATCCTGAGGTGTACCCATTGGATGTTAGCACAGAGGCCTTATAGTGTGATGATGAGCTTAAGAATCTTGAGTGTAATACTCAAGGAATTGTTTGTGTGAAAGAAGTGGAGGAGCTCGAAGCCGAAATGGATACATCTTTTAGCTCAAAGGTAAATACTGAGTTCTAGTTAAGAATGACCCTTTAGTTTTACCTAGTAGGTTAGAGAAAGTGAACGGAGAAGAAAAAGGTGAAGAGAAATTTGAGGTTTTTTTTTATAGTACGGACTTAGTAGAGTTTGAGATTCTGAAGATGGACAATGTGCTAAAAATGACAAATTATTAACCAAGACCCTATTCTGAACAACCTTACATGGAAGTCACTCAAACTGTGATACCAGAAGATCATAGTTTTGTCAATAAGGAGAAAACATGGATTTGAGCCAAAGACTCTAAACAAAGGTGCTTCTTGGAACGCAACTAAATGAAAGTAAATTTCTTTCCATTTACTTTTTCGCACTAGTTAGCTAAGCATGTGTGTTTCTATGTTGGTTTGTTTGTTGTTTATTTTAAGTTTTCAATCAAAATGAGAGAAAGAATAAAACAAACAAACAAACATTTGTTCATTTTCTATTGCTTCTAGGACTATATAATTATAAGTAGAGAATGAACTGACTAGAGAATTTCATAGCAATTTGAGAATGTCTTTTTAGTTTTATGATTAGTCGATGTGCATTATCTTTAGAAAAGTAGTGACTAGTGGTAGACAAAGCCGGAGAGATTTTGAGTCTTATTAGACTGACACATTCATATCAGTCTTATTGTCTTTATTTATGTGTGACCTTCATGATATGTACATCCTAACTTTGGCTTGAATTTCTATTCAGGACCACATTTTTATCACATGCATTAACATGAAAATAATTAGGCATTCTTTGCTTTTCCGAACTATATTAGCCAAATAGCCTGCCCTATTGATATGGATTTTTCTTTGTTAAGACCTTTTGAACTTTATTTGCCTTTTCTTTGTGTGTTAACCACATTACATGCTCTAACCCTAATCAAATTTCCTTCCCAAGCCTTAAAGTTAGTGGAACATTTGTTGATTGTTGAGTTTGTGGATATACAAAAATATAAGTGTGTGGGTGTACATATGTGTGGGTTGGTTATAATGTTGGGATGTTATTTTATGTATTATCATTGAAATTCCAATGTTGATATAGTTTCTTTTAATTTTCATATGAGACAAAGAAAAACAAAAGAAAAGAAAAATAAAATAAGGAAAAGAAAAAAAGAGTAGAAAAGAAAAGAAAAAGAAAGAAACAAAGAAAAAGAAAAAGAAAAGAAGAAAAATGTTTAAATAAATGTATCTAGGAGGAAGTGCCTATGTGTTGAAAAATTGTTTATGATTAATGCATCCTAATAAAGTTGTAATGAATGGGGTATTTGAGTATGTTAAATATCAGGTAGATGTTGGATTAGAAGGCTCACTATATGTGGTTTCAATGTATTGTCATCAATTGTATGAGTGATCCCTTCAGATTGGTATGTGCTTCATGTGGTTTATGTATGAGAGCTTGAATTTGAGTTGTAAAACATCATTTTTGCATTCAACATAGTTAATGTACACAATTGTAATTGAATGTTGGTTTTTGTACTTGATAGTATATTGAGTGTTACTTTTGTTTCACTAGCTTTGATGGCTTTTAAGCTACTTGACCCAAATACATCTCACCTTACCTTTACCCACATTACAACCTTGAAAAGTCCTTTGATTCATGATTATCCATATGAATTTTTGTGGTGGAGAAATGAAATGATATGTAAAGTTATGAAATGACATGATCATGAATGGTGTTGAGTGTACTCATGAGCATATCTTGTTTAAACACATTTTCCAAGTTTAGCATTAAATCGCTCAGTTTTGAAAGGTATTGAATGTTGATTGATCATGAGTAAAAGTTCATCTTTGCTTATGATTATGTATTCTTGGAATATATAGGAAATAAGTGAATGGTTTTTAGTCTATGAGCTTAATTTTGATGTTTTGCCCAAGGACGGTCAAAAGCTAAGCGTGGAAAAAATTGATATGTGCTTAACTGATTATACATTTACTCCATTACACTTAGTGATGAATGATATGAAATTGCTTAAGATGCTCACTTTTACATATTTGGACGATTTTTTGAAGAATCATATCCATTTGTCTTTATGGAATAAGAATGAGGAAGATTAGAGAAAATAAAGACAAGAAGAAGACAAGAAAATGAAAACACAAAAAGAAGAACCAAGTTATGTTGTTCATGGTTGAAGCTGGAAAAAATGCATAACCATGAGCAATCACTCACAGTTATGCAAGGGACTACATGGAAGTGAGTTATCTGTTATGCCTATGTAAGGTGATCAACTACAAAGAACATGTTTTGTGTAACGGGAGCGGAGGGCCGATTAGAGTGTCAATTGGAGTAATTATTTGGCTGGATAAAGTGTGACAATGCTTAGATAGGTGTCAGCTGCTAAAAGACATTGGTGGACAGTTTCATTTAGAGTGAATAATGCATGAAAGATGGGAGGGATAGAGCATAACTCACGGTTGTATGTGTATATAGATGCTCTCACACCCGTGAGTGATAACTCACAGGCGTGAGGCCTTAAGATGCCACCTCACCTAATTTTTTAACCTAGAATTTTAATATATACCTAGGGTATGACGATATAGACCTTATGAAAGAATAGAAAGTGTTTTCAGCTAGACTAAACTGAAGGTGTTCTCAAGATAACAATAAGAGGGCTATGGAAGCTTTTAACCGCGAGAGACCTATGGAGGGGTAGCTTTTTGACACCTTTTTGGAGGTGACTTCGACGCCAATGACTCAGTTAAGTTTATTTATCCTTTTATTTATTATTTTCTTTCTCTCTTTAGAAATTGATTACGTTATCTATGAAAAGATGATTTGAACGCATTCATTGGATCGTTTTATTACAAACCCATAGCTAGAATATTCAATGTAATTCGTAATTATTATATTGACTTTCATTTGTAGCAACTAAGGGTTCGTAATCATTAGAGATAATATAACCCAGGTTTAATAATATGAGCTTGTGTGATTATTGCTTAAATTGGTCTATTTTTCTCATTCATAAGGTGATTGCCCAATTAAACTTAGAGAGCATCTCCTAGGTTATCCAATAACTACGGTTAATTGATGAGCTCTTCTTAATTAACTATGACCTAAGGAAAAAATGGGATTAACATAGCTTGTTATTAATTTGTGGCCAATAGTTCAAAGAGTGATGTGAAGACAACAATTCAATGAAATATGTTTAATAGGGTGCAGGTTAAGATTAAACCAAAGAATCGGACTACTAACGAGTTCACCACTTTCATCATTTTTGTATGTTTTCTTTAATTTGCTTTTATTAATTTAGATTCATTTTATTTTCTTGTTTAATAAACCAACCAAGCCCCCATAACTTAAACAACATCTAATTGATTTCAAAAGCTTTACGTACACGCTCTATAGGATCCACCTAGACTCACCACTACTATAATAGTAGGTATAGTTCATTTTATGTAGTGTTATGACGCGCTACTAGGGACTCATAAATCAGTAACATAGTCCTATAAGATTTAACCTTAGTAATTCGGTTAGAGACCTTATGATTAGTTGTTAATAGACTCAAGGTTAGCTGCTAGCATACCATAAGAGTCTCCACGGTCTAATTAATTAGTAAACAATTGCATGATAAAAGATTAATTTATTAAGGTTTTAAGGAGATTTGAGCCTAGATGCTAATTTCTAATAATGATACTTTTCTAAGAGAATTCCACTCTCCTTGTGTTCATTATTGTTTTTATTTTATTTTATTTTATTGGTTTTAGTTTTACTTTCTTACCATTAAAAATCTAAAATCAATCCCTAGGCTAGATAATAAGGGAAAGGTAAGTACTAGTATTCGTCGTCTTTGTGGGATCAACCCATATTTGCTAGTACTAGCTACAGCTATGATGTGCACTTGCAGTTATTACAATATTGACCAAAGCACAAAATAGGTCAATTACATACACTTGTTATAACTCTTAAAAACTTTGTTCCTGTTGGAAAACTTATTGTAAGTGATAGTCTTCTAAATCAAGAAAATAGAGGAAGAAAAAAATATGGTTCTATAAGACATTCGAAGGAATATGTCATCAAAAATTAAGGGATAAGTGAGAATTGAGGAAGAAATAAATCTCTAGTTTGGTTAAAAGGAAGATCAAAACCTCATCTTGAACTTGTTTGCTATTATTTTGGAAAACTAGACAATAAGAAATCTTAATGTCCAATCTTTAAAAAAGATCAAAAGGTTTAAAAGGTTAAGCTGGATCATACTGAGCAAGAGAAAGAAGAAGATAGAAATATTACCGCTATAACTATTGAAGAAGATCTTTTCTTTTTTTATATCTATAATTATCTAAATTTAATACATAACAATTATTCATAAGTTGTTAACTATGGTGCCTCTATTTATATCACTTCACATAAAAGTTTCTTCTCATCATACAAACATGGAGATTTTAGTATTTTCAAGATAGGAAATAAAGATAAATGTTTAACTATTGGCGTGGGTGATGTCATCTTAATAATAAGCATAGGTTGTGAGCTTATACTATAGGATATAAGCCAAGCTCTAGATATGAACCTTAATTTTATCTTAGTAGGAAAAATTAAAATGATGGTTTTGAGAGTCATCAAAATAATGATAAATGGAAGCTCAATTATAGTTAGGAAAAAAGGAAGGATCCTTGTATATGATGCAATGATAATTATACAAAAAAGAGATAAATGTTGACGCTAACTATAAACACTTAGGTTTCTGAAATTGAAGTATTGAAAACAAAAGTGAAAATGGATTACTGATCCTTGTTTAAAAATAACATATCCATAATATTGAAGGTAAAACTCTTAATGCATGCACCGATTGTTTAGTTGGAAAACAATATAAAGTGTCGTTTTGTAAACTTGTGCACCGTACTATAAGAAAGCATGTTCTTGATTTTTCCATACTAATGTTTGTTTAAGAACCAAAAATCACTTGATAGTGTATTATACATTATTGTTTTTGTCAACAACTTCTCAAGGAAAGTTAGGGTATTTTTATTATAATTAAAGGATTAGGTAATAGAAGCATTCAAGGAGTTCCATACTAGAGTAGAAAGACAGACTATTTTAAAATTGATAATTAGTCCTTAAGGAATGTTGCAGATCCTATATTATTAGATTCAACAAGATAACACCTAAGAAACTATAATTAAATGGCATTACCAAGAGGATGAATGACACTATTAAAGAAAGGGTTTGTTGTACGCTTTGCCAAACTATTAAAGTTATTACGGGGTGAGGCCATAAAGACATGTTTTAACACTATCAACCTTCCACTCTTAGTCCCTTTAGATGAAGAACTCACAAATGAAGTATGGTATAGAAAGAATGTTTCTTAAAACTTTTTGAAAGTATATAGGTATCAAGCATTTGTTTATATTTCTAAAGAAGAACCAGCCAAGCTTGATGCAAAGATTAAGTTGGGAATTTACCTTGGGATTCCAAAAGATGAATTTGGCTATCAATTGTGGGATCCTATCAAAGAAAATATTATTATAAGTAGAGATATCGAAGACTAGACAATTGAAGACATAAAGATACTAGAATAACTTAATCTAATATTTATAAATAATTTTGATCCTAGTTCATCCTTTATGATAGGAGATAATAATGCTAGTATCAATGGTCTTGCCTCACCATTAATAGTAAATTATAATAAAAAGGATCAAGGTAAACAAACTGAAGCAGAGATTAATCATATTGAACTTGTAAAATCTCAAAATTGAAATGACTCTCTACTAGATACTAAAGAAAGATGACCTTTCATTAAATATTCTTCAGATGGGTATGTGACTATCACTAATGAAGGGGAGCATCAAAATTATGAAGAATCTATAATTGACATCCACGAAGAAGAATGAAAGAAAGCTATGTAAGAGGAAATGGAATCTTTGTGGAAGAATCATACATATAATCTAGTTGTTTAAATGAAGAAAACTCTTGAAAAATAAATGGGTATATAGGCCTTTAATAAAAGAGGATAGTATAACAAGTATAAGGCCAAAATGGTTGCAAAGGGATATGGCCAAAAAGACATTAATTTTGAATAAATATTCTCTCTAATCGTAAAAATGTCACCTATTTAGGTAGTATATGGTCTAATGGCCACTTTAGACTTAGGGGTTAAACAACTCGATGTTAAAACATCTTTCTTTTATGGTTATTTTAAAGAAGTGATCTATATGGAACAACCTGAAGGATTTTAAATTCTAGGAAAATAAAGGATGATATGCCAACTGAAGAAGAGTTCTTATAGCCTAAATTAAGCACTAAGGAGATGGTACAAAAAGCTTGGTTCATTCATAAGTAAGACTGATTTCAAGAAAATCTCACTATTGATTGTGTCATTTTGAAAAAATATGTTGAAGGTGATTTCATTATACTCATTGTTTAGGTACATGACATATTAATTATCAAACATGATAATAATAATATTGTTGCTTTAATTTTTTTTAATAAATCCTTTTCCATAAAATGATCTGGGACTAAAAAGAAAATTTCTTAGAATAAAAATAATCAAAAATAGACCAAAAAGTTTATTATGGTTATTTTAAGAGAAATAGATTGAAATGGTATTTCAGAGATTCAATATATAAAAAGCTAAGCTTGTGTACACACGTCTTACTGCACACTTTATACTAAACTCAAAACCAAGTACAAATGGAAAAGAAATGAAGAAGATATCATACTCATCCGTAAGGCAACCTTATGTATGCCATGATATACACTAGCTTTAATATTGCCTACATTGTTGGTGTTGTTAGTAGATTTCTGTCTAAACTAAGAAAAAGAATATTGAGTAATATTAAAATAAATTATTCAATATCTCTGAGGATAAACCAAGAAATTTTTATGTTTTTGAAAAGGAAAGCTTGTTTGAATGTCACACTAATGCATATTTAGTTGAAGGTACTTGTTATAGAAAATCAAACTCAAGATACTTGAATATCTTTAAAAGGGGAGCTATCTCATGGCAGTATGCTTAAACATACTAGTTCTGGCTTTAACTTCTCACTCACTTTAAACTTCATTCCTTCATTGCTCTTAAAGACTATCTACCTTATAGAGGTCATCATTTTAATTTAATTAGAAGAGGAATGAAAACTCATAATGAAGAAGATGACATTTATGGATGTTATATACTAGGGTTATGATCTTTTGTGGCCATTACATTTGTGAAATTTTGATTATGGTTGTATGTCAATGTTGGAATAAAGAACAAAATTAAAGGTATTAGTTGCTATTCCTATTTTGCACCTTAACAAAACATTGATGATTTTAATCTTGGGTGTCTAATTCTTAAGAATTTATAAGAATTAAAGTTTCATGTTTGTATACCTTCTTAATTTTAAACCCAACAATTCAAAAGATCAAATCAGACTATTCATCATATTTGTAAATGAGATCCATCATGATTTAGTCTTTAACATAATGTTTTCTAAATTAAGATAAAAAGATAGAATGAAAAGTATCACTAGGAATATATTTAAATAGTTGTATTTTGATTTGAACTTTTAAATTAGGTTATGATAAAATAAAAATCAATTATTACAATCATATTTGTACAATTATTCTAGAGTATCATATGCCTTTGAAACCTTAGGTAGGTTTATGGTGGTTTATATACTATAATCAATCCATTGGTTTTTTATAGTAATAATTATTTAATTAAATATTTTTATTTTATGCATATTTGTTAATTGACTAATCATAAAAAAACATAAGAAGTTAATATACATTCAATGAAATTATAAGGAGATAATAATTATCAAACTCATTTCTTCTTTATAAAAAAGTCAATCTTCTAAACAAGTATCAATATACTTAAACTAAGGGTGCTTTTTAGAAAAAATAAGTTTACTAAACTTACATGAAATGATTATTTTTTGTATCAAAAAATGCACATTGTGATGATTATATAAGTAATATTTTTATTTAATATGTGTAATGTGTCATATATATGGATTTTTATATTTTGATATTACTTAGGACCTATCATAACCATAGGTAGCTCAATAGATAACTACTGAACATAACATAAATTATTTAAAGATAACTAAGTGATTAATATATGATCTATCAACCTAAAGTAATTAAAGAAAATATTTCATTATTATTAATTAGAAAAATCCTTACATAAGGTAGATTGAGACTTTGATAATAATTTTCAAATATCATTAAAATAATCGATTACTAATGTTAGAGAATTAATAAAAATGAACCCAAATAGAGTAGACATCAAATTAATACTCTATATTTAATTAAAATAGTGTCTAATAAAATAATTGAATTATATAAAAACTTGTGCATGACAATGTTAATAAATAACTTTGACATTTCTAATGTTTAAGGCAGGAGGAATCTGATGGTTTGATTGCTACATTCAGGGTGAGGCCAATCCTTAGGGAAAAAGTGAGAGAGTTGCAGGCTCAGGATGCAGAACTGAGTAAGTTGAGGCAAGAGGTTCAAGAGGGTAAGAAGTCCGATATGATGGTAAGTGATGACGGACTCCTGACAGTTGGGAATAGACTTTGCATTCCAGATGTCATGGAGGTGAAGAATGAGATTCTGGATGAGGCGCACAATGCGCCTTATGCTATGCATCCAGGTAGCACCAGGATGTACAGGGATCTTAAGGAACATTTCTGGTGGAGAGGTATGAAGAAAGATGTGGCTGATTATGTGAGTAAGTGTCTGGTGTGTCAGCAAGTTAAGGCTGAACATCAGGCACCTTCAGGTCAGTTGAGACCATTACCTATTCCAGAGTGGAAGTGGCAGAAGGTGACTATGGATTTTCTAATGGGATTGCCTAGGACCAGTAGGAGGCATGATGCCATATGGGTGATTGTGGATAGATTGACAAAATCAGCCCATTTTCTGGCAATCAGACAGACTGATCCTCTGCATGTGTTGGCTAAGAAGTACATTGATGAAGTTGTAAGATTACATGGTATCCCGGATTCAATTGTATCTGATAGAGATCCTCGTTTTACATCGAGATTTTGGGGCGGTTTGCAGGAAGCTTTAGGTACCAAGTTGAGTTTCAGCACTGCTTTCCATCCTCAGACCGATGGTCAATCTGAAAGGACCATTCGGACCTTAGAGGGAATGCTCAGGGCATGTGTGATGGACTTTAGAGGAGCATGGGATGAGCACTTGCCTCTGATCGAATTTGCC
>JANIHY010000208.1:43893828-43908367 GCA_027479065.1 Erythroxylum brevipes
TTGTAATGAAAATATTTATTATTAATAAAACAAAAGAGTTTGGTTTTTATGAGCATTATATATCTAGTCATAAGGTAATGAGATTCTTTTGTAAGTAATATACATATACATAGAGATCTACGGGAAACATATATATTATAAGATCTAAAATATTGGATTCACAGTTGAATAATCAAGTCGGTCGCTTGATTATAGTTTAGACTATAGTATTGCGATTTATCTCCATGTAGGTAAAGGAGCTTACTTGTTGGATCTTATTTTCAGAGCCCAACTATCCAGAATATCATAAGACATGAGCGTATTATCCTGTAGGATAGTTTCAATGAACTCTTATAGCCATCATTAGTTCATCTTCATTCTCATAACATCCTAAAAAGTTCCTATTTGATCAGTGGATATAATGCCCCTCCAACCGATTCCCTCACTTTCTTTCCATCAATATTTTTGAAATCAACACCAAAGGGTACCAATTTTTATTGAGAGATATAAAAATATGTTAGGAATTTATTGGTTCAAGAATCACTTCATTTGAAGGTCAGATAATGAAGTTATGGCCAAAAGAATCAAACATGATTATGTCCTCAATCATATTGTACATATTTTGGTACAATTGACATAACTTCAATAAAGATGTTGGATTAAGGTCTTTCTAGGATGGTTTCAAAGAGGACTTTAAGATATAGGATGGTTTCAAAGAGGACTTTAAGATATACAACTTTTATGAAGACACTAAAAAGAGATTTTGCTATCTACAGGGTCAAAGTCGCGAGTGTATGTCTGTTAACGAACATACACCTCTACCTAACGGACATACACGGGCTCTAGGGTGTCTTCCAGATCCGTGAAGGTCCGTTTAATGGACCTAATGTCCATTTAATGGACATGGATTGGGCTGCAGACATTTTCAAACCCGAGAAGATCCGTTTAATGGACCTAAAGTCTGTCTAACGCATATAGGTGAAACATAAGCCCTTCTAAACCATTCCCAATGGTTCCTACATCCATTCTAACATCGCGTTCACTCATAATCTTCCCAAATGCAACTCTTCTAGTGAAATATCACTTCATATCAATCCAACTACCAAGTTTATTTCATTAAACTCTCTAATCTCTACAAAAATGATTCATCCCATACAACAAATTCTCATCATTTACTATAGTTGTCCTGTATATCTCCTATTGAACATTACTGACTTATAATGAATATATATCTCAACTATGATATCCAAAAATTTCATACTTCATATCATTGGAAAGCTAGAAAGATAATCTACAACTTACAAGAAGACTACTTTATCTAATTCAGCCTAGATCAATACAAGTATTCCTCAAAAGTTAAAACACAAATTCTTATCCCTATGAAAGCTTGAAAATGCAATGTACAAACTTGGAAGGTCATGAGCAAAACGCAATCATATTTCATTAATGAATCCAAATAGAGTTTATACAAGCTTCACTTATATGCCATCATACATATCACTAACCTAAAACAAAATACATAAGGATGCTCCATGTTTGGTATGCCTATCAAGCTATCCAAAAGTTACTAACTTAGTACAAAAGATCTCTAGCTATCTTGGAGTTTCCTATGCCTTGCAAGGTTCAACACTCATCTTGTTTTGCACCTGAGGAGTGAAAAATATTAGTTGAGCTACAAAACCCAGTGGCTAATATATTTATAGCCATCGGTAATTAGTCACAAATTCAAGCATATATATATATATATATATCAAGAAATTCAAGCACTCTTAATTTTAGTTCCAAAACTTAAAGTTAGGCATTTCATCACATAGAACATATCATATGTCCAACCATCCATACATAATACTATTATTCATCAGGTTCACAAATCAAATGCAATGCACAACAAATGGCTCGAGGGTTCCATGGAAACAAAATAGAAAAACCAAAGTTTACAATTTTGGAGCTCATATGCCACAAGTGAGCAACCAAGAGAAGGCTCTTGTCAATTTGCACATGACGAACGAAATGGTTCCACTCTTGCCCATACAAAAGTACATATTCATGCCCAAATCATTTCATCATATGCTTTTTCTTCTTTTCATTTAGACCAAATATTATAACCTCTTTCAAGGTATAGCATAATCATAAATCATCATGCATTATCAAATTTTCATAACAATCCAAAAATCAAGCAATTTGCACATACACACACATAGGCAAGAATTTGTCAATCATATAATAACTATAAATGCATTACCCACCTATTTGCTTGAAATACTTCAATTTAAAATTTGCCTTTCCCCTTAATCTTGGGTAGGTTTTCTTGATTCCCTTCAAATAAATCAATTTTTATTCAAACAATATTCCAATGTAAATTTATAAACGTCAATAATCATAAAAATAAATGCCTAAAAATTAAAGCTTAGATTTAACCTACCCATAGTTCATCTAACTAGCAAAACCAATCTTAATTCAAAAACCCACAAAAAATTAAATGTGTGTCTTCTTTCTCACATTATTTTCCAACACCCTATTCTCCCTCTCTCTAATCCTTTTCTCATCAAAGCAAGAAGAAAGATGAAGATTGATACCTCTAACAAGTTTGATTTCTCTTCTTTCCACGTTTTCTCATTTTGTCCTAGCCTCCCCCACAATTTTCTTCTTCTCTTTTCTCCCACGTTTTTCTCCCTTCTTTCTCTCTTTTCTACATTTTCTCTTCTCTCTTTCTCTCTTCCACAATTCTTCTCTCTTCTTCTTCTAATTCAAGACCATTTGTCTTATTCTTCCCATTTTACCCCTCATTTAACTAGCCTTCTTATTTTACCCTTCTTTCATTTATTTCATCTACTAACTCCTTTATTATCTTTAGTACCATACCATACTCTAATTAATTCCAACATCCTCCATTTAATAACTCTAATACCCTAACCATAAACTAATTTCATTCTAACACTCCCTTCCAAATTCTAATTTCTACTTGGGTTCCCTAAAATAATGGTCTCAATTCTAAAAATAATGAAATAAATAAATCAATAATAATTAAAAAATTCGAGGGCCAACATTACTTCAAGGAATGATGAGTTTCATATCATGATAGTAGTTGACTATTGATAATGGCACTATTAAATGAATCTGGAATCAAGTATGTTTCAAGAATAAAGTAGGTCGTTACTTTGGTCTTAAAATATACATTTTAGCATTTGCTTATTATGAACCATAATCTTGATGAGTAGTGAACTAATATATGTTTCATTATAATTCATGATATGATCGAAATGGATTTTTACAGAGTATTAATCTAGTATTTGCAGGTTGAAATTATTAATTGAAACATGTATTAGGGAACATTCACTCAAATAAAGAGTTTATAGTGATATCATCACTTCTAGATATTTTATGGAGATTGGTGATTAAACTGGCGCCAAGAGTTTGATGGACTAGCTATCCGTCAAGTCTTAACACCAAGATGAGATCTTGTGTATTAATCACCATATAGAGTAAAATGGGAGATTTAGAAGGAAAAACTAATATAATAAGGTGGAATGACACTTAGTTAATAAGCTTAACTAAGTGTTAATAAGATTTTACCTCTTATTGTGCGGATGGCTATAATAAAGGTCATAATAGGGTTTGTAATTAGATATATTATTTAAAATATGTTTTCTTATAATATTTAGTAATTCAAGAGTTCAATTAATTGTCTTTAGTGGAATGACACTTAGTTAATAAGCTAAAATTAATTCTAAAGAGATTATATTAATTCTGAGCTTATTGGAGCTTGAATTATCTAAGTCCAATAAGATTCCCCACTTAGCTTTAATAAAGGTTATCAAGCAAAATAAGAAATATAAATAGAGGTTTTAAAGCCCATGATTGAATGTTAGGCTTGCTCTAATTAATGGTTAATTAGAAGCCCAAATGAACATTTAGAAATGAGCTAGACTTTGGTTTAATTTAATTAATTTGATTAATTATATTTAAAAAATTCTTAAAGAAATGAAAGGGAATTTCAGTTTTTAATGGATGAATGTGTAGCTGCACATTTAGCATTGAATTGCTAAATAAAGATGGTATTTATGATGCATTATCATCATTAAAGGTAGTTATGATCTTACCATTAAATGGTTTAATGGTTGTCTTTTAATGATAGCATGTTATGTACCCTTTTTAGCATTCATTTGATTAAAGATGAAAGAGGTGTATTTGATGGATGATATTCCTTCTTTCATCACTAAAACTGAAATTGTCATCTCATTTTAGGTTATTGGTCTTTTCATATAGCCATCTTAAAACAAATGAGAAGAGTCTCATTTAATGGCTTCTTTATCTTTGATTAAAGAAAGGTGTGATGCATTAGATGCTCTTCTCTTCTTTTCTTTATGCATAACCGAAATTGACAAGGTGAAAGAGAGGTGTTGTTGCAATTTTGGACTCTCTCTCCTTTCATACATGTCTAAGCCAAAATTTGCATGAAAAATGTCTCATCTTTGGCCTCTTTCTTCTAAGAAAAATCTCCTTCAAAGTTTTCTTCTCCTTTCCCAGCAAAGGATCTTGTTAACCAAGTTGTCCAAGAAGAAAAAATGGTAGATCAGATTGGTTGAGGATACAATATCGAGAAGAGGAAACAATAACAAGAAGAAGATGATACATTACCTTGGAGAAGATACATTACCAAGGATAGAATAGCACAGCGAGGAGTTAAAGCTGTAGCGAAGGAGTCGATAATATTTCTACCATCTTGTTCTTATGTTAAATATTATCCTTATACCACATCATGTATGGATTGACATGCTGATTGGGTTATCTTGCTTCCGCTGTGTTATGATTTCTAAAAATGTTTTGAAATCTATAGTTTAACTAAATCTTGCATGTTTTCATTTCCAATCCAGCAATTGGTATCAGAGCCATTTTTATTATACATGATTGCTATTCTTATATGTGATGCATGGTTTGGCAATTATTTTTTTGTATGTTGCATATTTTTATATGATAGAAATATATATGGTGTATGTTTGGCTCTTTTGGTTGTTCATAGAAGATATATTTACCATATGAGATTTCTTCATTTGGTTTGTAACAAGGAGGGTGGTCTATCATCACCATGTTTCCTCCTTGGCTTCATTTTTCTATTTTCTTTGATTTTATAATGTACATATTGATGTAATGATGAAGATGAAGCAGTCATAGATTGAAGAAATGAAGAGGTAATAGTTTCGGTGTATCCTTTTGTAAATTGGCACAGTTTTGATTTTGTGAAAACCAAGATGCTGGATTTTTATTTCAATGAATCAAGTTCGATTTTGATGTCAAAACAAATGCTGGATTTTTGTTTCAATGAATCAAATTTCAGTTTTGATAAAAAAAAACATATTGCTGGTTTTTGTTTTAATGGAACAAGTTTCGTTTTTAATGAAAACAAGTGCTTAATTTTTTTGTTATGACAAAGATTCAATTTTACGAAAATCTAGTGCTGGATTTTTTGTTTTCAAATTAACAAAATTCGGTTTTATAAAATGTCATTACATTTTTTTTACCAAATGGGTCTGGTCATATGAGCGAAAAGTTCGAAGTGGAAGATCCAAGTCCAAGAAGAATATTTTGGGCCTAAAAGGCTTGTAATTATTTTTGTGTTCTAGGATGGACAATTAAAAGAGGCTTTATTTGTTTATATGATGAATGGATAAATGAATGCAAATAATATGTTACATTATGTGATTGCATGTCATTTAGAAAACTACCAACCCTAGGCCTTGCAATGCATTTATTATGTATGAGATATATAATGAAACAATGTAGGATGTATAATAAATTGCATCTAGATAAGATGGTATTGATTAAAACTTAAAGCCCAGAAATATTAAATAGGTGAGGATTCTCATATGATGGTCCACGGTCTCCTATTGATGGCCCATTTGCATATGGTGAAGTTTTATTCCCCACCAGAGAGCATGAATCCTAGGTCTTGAATAGTTTAGGTCTCCTTAAGGATAAGTCCACTCATTGGTAGCAAATGTGACCTCCCACCGAGGCATGGTTTGCAAGAACCTTTAGTGAATGAATTAAATGATTAAACACTCAACATATTTTATTAATAACCTGCTCACCGTAGCTCTGTTAGTAAAAGTATGGACTAAATTAAGGTATTTCTTAAAAATTTGGGCATGAAGATGCTTAGTAGTTTTTTGAGTGGGAGGGTTGCATTTTTTCTTTTAATGGATAAGATGGCCTACCGTCACTTAGTCTGTTATAGATAAGAAAAACAATCATTGTATAAAGTTTTAAATTTTTTAAGTTTTGTTAAATCTATCATCATGTATACATATATAATGATTTTATACAAAGTTCCAATATTATTGACTAGTATGCTCATGTTTTAATAATTTATGTTTTCAAACATAATCAACCATAAAATAAATCCACTCACTTTGCTCTTGACAAATAACAAATTGGAAAATGGAGAGAATTTTAATGAATGGAGACGTACCCTTGACATTGTTCTTTAATATGAACGTATTTCATGGGTATTAACTAAAAATGAGCCTGCACTTCCAGTGGAGATTCAACTCCTGATCTAATCTAACAACATGAGCATTAGCAGAATGCTGACAAGACTACAAAGTGTTATATTCTAGCTTCTGTCAGTGGCATGTTGCAAAAGCAAATTACTTGTATGAAAACTACTAGTGCAATAGTCCATCACCTATATGAGATGTTTGGTGTGAGGACCAAGTCTGTAAGAGTGAAAGGTATCCAAACCTTTCATAATCTCAGACAAAAACCTGGTGAATCAAGGTAATCTCTGCAATTACTGAGGCTGAGATGCTTGGGGCAGATATGGATGCAGACACGTAGGTGATTATGATCATCAATAGCTTAAACTCTTCTTTTTAGCACTTTAAGTTGGACTATGAGCTCAATAATAAGGATTACACCTTGAGTGAGCTGATGAATACCCTCCAGAGTATGGAGGAGATATTAAATATCAAGGCTCATAGTCCAGAAGCTAATGTAGCATCTTCTTCTAAGCCCAAGGGTAAAGGCAAACAAAAGAAGAAGGGTCCAATGAAAAAGAAGGCTCAAACAGGGGTCAAGGCCAAACCCATGAAAAAGAAGGCTAAAGAGAACATCAAAGGAAAGTGCTTCCACTGTGATAAGATGGGCCACTGGAAAAGAAACTGTCCAGTATACCTTGAGTCCCTCGAAAGCAAACAAGGTATGGGTTTCCTAAGTTTGTTAGGATCAAAAAATGTGGCAGATTTATCTTATTCTTGTATATTAGATTCAGGAGTTACTAACTATGTTTGCAATTTTTTGTAGGGGTTCCAGCAAAGGAAAAGACTACCTAAAGGACAGTTTCAAGTCAAGATAACAGATGGATCCTATCTTTCAGCAAAATCAGTGGGAGTAGTTATCTTGGAATTTTCTAATGGTCATAGGTTATATTTAGAGGATGTTTATTACATGCAAATGATTGTAAGGAACATGATTTCTGTTTTTTTATCTAATAAAATTTGATTATTCCTTATATTTGAAAATATTGTTTCAATATATGAGAATAAGAATTTTATTTGTGATGCGATAATTAAACAAGGATTGTTCTTTATAGAACCTATGACTGGCTCACTAAACACCACATAATTGATAAAACCAAGACATTATAATGATCTATTACCCACTTGTGAATCTTGTATTGAAGGAAAAATGATCAAGGCCTCATTTCCTTCCAAAGGAAACAGATCTGAATCCACATTGGACCTGATACATATTGATATGTGTGGGTCCATGAACGTACAAGCTAGGGGAGGTTATAAAGTGATGATTACTCTAGATATGGCCATTTGTATTTGATGCATAAAAAGAGTGAATCCTTTGAAAAGTTTAAAGAATTCAAAGCTGAAGCTGAGAAGCAATCAAGTAAGCCATTAAAACAACTTCAATCAGATCAAGGTGGTGAGTACTTATCTGGAGAGTTCCAACAATTTTTAATTGACAACGGAATAGTTTCCAATTTGTTAGCTCCTTGAACACCTCAATAGAATGGTATTGGTGAGAGGAGAAATAGGACTCTATTAGAAATGGTAAGATCAATGATGTCCTATGCTAACCTTCCAAAATTGTTCTAGGGATATGCCATACAAATGGCAACATATCTTCATAACTTTGCTCCATCCAAATTGGTGCCTAAAACACCTAGGGAATTGTGGACTGGCCTAGTGCCTTCATTGTGGCACTTAAGGACTTGGGGTTGCCCAACCATGTTCTAAGGCCTGAATCCACAAGGATGGATACCGGGAAAAGTTATGAATGCATGTACAGTCATTTACATGTGCAAAATTTACTATTCACTTGTATGTGTATGCATGAACATATTAAGACAATTCTAAGCACTCATAAACTATTCCAAATTACTATTTTACCCTTCCCATCGGTGATGGGATGTTACACAGTTCCTCATTTAATAGTCATTTACCAATTCTAAAGTCCAATAAAAGATCGAGGTCCAACATGTCATGCAAGAAAATATAGTCATTTGCTTTTTAAAACATAAAAAGGATGATAAAAGTTCTATATTCAATGAAGTAAAAAGATGCAAAATGACTACGCTGCAAAATGTAGAAATAAATACAAATTCAATTAAACTTTGTTAAACCATAAAGGATTCTATTATCTTTTACCCAAAGTATAGTACTTTTAGCATATTTGATATCATTGTGATTCTGATATCATTAAGAAACAACCACTTATACTAATTTTAGATCCTAACATCTTTTAAGTCAAAGATTGACTGTTGAGGATTATATTTAAAATAGTTTCCTTAATCTCTTTGATAGTGAGTGAGAAATAAAGGGGCCTTTTTATATCATTAGTGATTGAGTTATGAATGAAGGAGATAGGAGAGGAATTGAGGATTTACTAATCATTAAGAGATTCAAGTAAAAGAAAAGTTGGTACCCAAAATTGTTATTAATTTAAGGAAAATATGAGTGAAATAATATTGGGAAGCAATAAGGAAGTAAACGAACTAGAAAAGGCAATCCCAAATGGAGAGGAAGAAGTTATAGAGAAAAAGAGACTGCAATTGTGCCTAAAAATAAGTTAGCTCTTTTTTAAAAAAAGAAAATAAAAATTGCTTCATCCTTTTCCTTTTAAGTCAACAAGGGAAAAGAAAAAAAAAGAAGACAATGAGATCATACAAAGATCTAGAAAAATGAAAGTCAACATCCCTCTATCAAATGCCATCAAGCACATACCAAGGTATGCAACATTTTTAAAGAAGTTATATCCTAACAAAAGAAAACTAAATAGTGATAAGAAGATAAGAATAGGTGAGAGTGTTTGGGAAATATTTTAATTAAAAAAATCCTCTTAAGTGCAAGGAATGAGATATGTTCATCATTCTTTATAAAATAGGCAATTCCACTATTAGGAAACCTATGCTAGATTTAGAAGCATCCATTAACATTGTGTTGTTATCTATGTATACTTTGTTAAATTTATAAACTTCCAAAGAAACTGATGTTATTATTTAATTAGATGATCATACTAATAGGTATTATAAAATGATGGTTATGGATGTTGTTATATATGTAAATGAGTAAATGTTTCTACTTGACTTTTATATTCTTAGTACATACGATGATTCTTCTCTTAATACTGCACCAATTCTTTTAGGAAGATCATCCCTAAACATAAATCATACTAAATGAGTGTGATTGCACCCTCACAATGGAACTTAATGGTGAAGTAATCCGTTTGATATTTTTTAAAGCCATGATGTATTCTAACGATGTTCATTTTGTTTTTTTCCATTAACTCTATTGATCATGTTGAATCAATATTACAAGAAGTTTTTAAGATAGATGGTAAGGACAAGATAGAGGTTGTTGTCACTAATCATGTTGCAAGTAAGGACAAAAGAAGGAATGGAACTTAGTAAGGAACTCAAGAAGAATGTCATATAATTACACTCTTTAAAACCTAGGCTATGAAAATGTAATTTTTGTTTCATAAATAAACTTGGCTCTCATTACATAGTGAGTAAGTCTAGTACAAGTGGTTCCATAAGTACAATGTTACAGTGGTTCAAATTAAGAAAATGAATTGGCTTCACGCATCCAAACTGATTGACTTATTTTCGTTAATTATAGGAAGTTGAATTAAAAACCTAGAAAAGGATCACTTTTCACTAAACCTTCGACATTCTCTTTTTCAAATCAAAATCTAAAATATGCTCAAGTTATAAGATCCAACCTATAAGTATTTTATCTTGATTTCAATGCCTAAGACCTAACTCTAGGTATTTTATCCCAATTTCAAGTCCTAAGGGCCAAGTCTAAAAATTTTAACCTAATTTCAAATCCTAAGATTTATTATAGGTATTTCTTTTTAACTTAAGTCCTAAGACTCCAGTCTAGGAATTTTATTTTAATTTTAAGTCCTAAGCACCAACTCCAATTAATCTTTCTTAATTTCAAATTCTAAGATCCATTATAGATATTTCTTTTTACCCAAAATCCTAAGACCTAATTCTAAGCATTTCATCTTATTTTCAAGCCTTAAGGCCAAGCTTTTGGATGTTATCTTAATTTGAAGTCATAAGACTCAATTATAAAAATTTTATCTCAACTTCTAATCTTAAAATCCATTCTAGGCATTCAAATTGATTTAAAACCCTAAAATCCATTTTAGAAAATTTTTATTGTCCTTTTGAAATAATTACCCGCAACTCTAGCCATACATAAACAAACTCATGCCCATACACAAACTCACGGAATTCATGCTTTTCTTGTAGTGTTCCTAGCAGTTAGAAGGCTCTTTCTAAATCTTTTACACATTCAAATCGGAGAATCCTGGTCCTCTTTAGCTCGGATAAGATACAATTCATCAATTTCATTATTTGTTATCAAATTATCCATTTGAAAGTCAAAATTTTCAGTAGGAATCTCTAAATATCTCTATCATCTATGCCTTCAATCATGCTTATCAGAGAACCTCTCTTTGGAATAAGCTCATTGATATTCACCAAGGCATTAATACTCTACGAATTTTACTAGGTGACTTCAATTTAATAATCCACCTTGATGAAGTCGAAGGAAATCAATCCCATACACAAACTCATGCCCATACACAAACTCAATCCTATACACAAACATTTACAAAAAAAAATCAATTTGTAAATGAAACTACCTCCACGAGGAGAGCACGGACACGTAGAGGAGCGAAGCAGAGGAGAGCACGGAGAAGATGAAATACCTCCACGAAAATAGCTAGAGAAGACACAGTAGCTCCACGAAGAAGACATAACAGCTTCACAGGACACAGCAGGAGATCTGGAGAGGAAAGAAGGAAGATATGTGCAGGTGGGAGGGAAGGGGATTCGGGGTAGTTATTTTAAGTATAACAAAACGACGTCGTTTGTTATCATTAAAAACGTTCAAGCAAACGACATATAGCTTGAGAATTTACCGATGGATATTTTCCGTCGACAAATTGAAAAATTATTATCCTGTCAGTAATTTTTGCCTTATTTACTGGTGATCATTTCATACCATAGCAAATTCATTTCTCACCGTATTTAGCTACAGATATTACTAACACCGTTAAACTAAATTTTTTCATGACAATTTTTATAATTTGCAACGGTTTTTTAATCGTTGGTAATTTTCCGTCACCAATCCATGCTTCTCTTGCAGTGCTTGTTTTGAAGTTACTGAAATTGTAACGTGTAGGTGCCAATATGATGCAAAAAAGATTCATGCACTTTACAGTTTATCGTGACCCATATGAAACAATTTTTAACTTTCTTTTCTTTTGTCTCTATATTAAATTGACGAAACAATATAGTAGAGCTGTTGTGGATATTCACTTTTCAGGTTTGACCCATCCTGATTGGAGGACGAGGGTTGGGATACGCGTGAGGCGGTTGTGATTCTGCATTTATAAATACGCGTTAAATATCCACGAATCATTGGGTTTGGGTGTTTTTCATCCCAATAAAAAATTTCAGCAGCGGGTATCCTGATCGCGCTACCTTGTCAAAATATTATAGGAATAACGATACAAAGGGCAATGGGTATTCCGATCGTGCTACCTTTTCTGTTTGGCCTTGCAGGCTTACTTTGATCACATATATCATATTTTTTTCCCAACAGTTGCAGGAGGTTGCCCTAGTGCAAACCACTCCAACTTCAAACGCAAACTAACGTAGATAAAAGGAATGCAAAATGTAAGATCACAAGGGGACAATATTAACAAATCCAAAGCGTAAGATCGGGTGGAATATTGAACTGAATGGAGAATAAAACCCCACGCAGATGTACAGCAAACTTGCTCTTATTACATTTTAATTTGCTCCCAGACATCCAAGTACACTATAAACTGCTACTTATTTCATCAAATACTGTCTTGCATTGCATGGTTCACCACACCAGTGAACCAAAATAGAAAAGGAAAAGAAAAGGAATGCATGTCAAAAACGTTCACTCCTTTTTGCTTGCCCAATCAAAAGTCATGCTTGCTCTTACGCATCATCGTCGTGAGTGAAGTCAGTGACCTGCACTTTAATCATTGCACTGATGAGGTCCAGAACAGCATTACAACTGAGATCCACCAGGTCGTCAATGTTTAGATAGCTGGCAGCCTACATGCAGCAGAACTACATTTCGGTGATTATTGTATAATCAAACAGAAGATCTTTGTTATGCAATTTCAGTAACATGAATGTACTGACCAGCCAGAGCTTGACGAGGGTGATATCGTTGACATCGAGAAAATTAGCGCCCCAGCGCTTGAGCTCTTCGACGACCTCGTCAGCGCTCTGGTTCCGAGGGTTGACAGCAACTTCCACGTGCTTGATGCAGTATTGAATCACCTTGTCAAGGATGTTGCTGCTGACACTAGGTAAAGGGATGACGCTGGTTTCGAGATCGTCCTCCACAAGGTCCTTGATTGTCGCCAACTTCAATGCTACCCTCCTGTGCACTTCGTACTCCGTCCCGTCGCCGCTCTTCAGGACTATATTCCCTTGAATGGACATCGTTTCAGCCGTAGAAGAACTCGCGCTGCGATTCTAAAAAATGCTGCGAATCAAGGAAGATGACGGTTATGGTTTGCCAAATTTCCAGAGGGGTCAATTTCAATTTATAGCGGGAAGAGAGGGTGTGATCCCGTGAGGCCATTTCTTCTCTTCATAGAGAAAAGACGGTTACGTAAATACGTGTCACTTTTTGAAATCAACCCAGTCAGGTACTACCTCAGCAAAAAGTGATTTATTTGTATATGCTTTTTCGTGAGAGCAATGTTCCAACTCACATTAGGGGGAATGTAATTTCTTTTACTTAATCTATAAACTTTTAAGAAGAGTACAATTACGAGTCCATTTGTTGAAATATAAATGAGACTTTGTCTCACATCAAAAGAATATATAACTTTGAGCATGCATATTAGTTCTGCCGGATTCTGGCAGAACTGAACGTTATCGTTTGGATCTATGGAGTTGGCTACTTTCTATAGTAACTCCGACGTGAAGGTCCCTGCAAAATAAAGAAGGCACGTCGGGAGTTGTATCTCGATTAACCTCTCCGACGCTCAAGTCAGTCTTTTGTTAGGGAAGGTGGGATCGCTGTATGCAGAGAAGAATAGTGTTGTGATTACCTACCTCTATTATGGTGAAATTATACCTTATATATGGAGCAATAGCTAGGTTTAGGTTTTTACGTGCGCATGGAGGTCTCTCACATGCAGATGGGCTGAGAAGAGCGTGGATCGGGCTTGGGCTTGACATAACTGTTGGGTATGAGATTAATCTTTGAAGAATGGACCGATCGACCCACGAGTCGTTTTGATTAGGTCCGGGCCCAGCACGGCCGACCCGACCATAAGCCCCTTACTCCTCGAGTCTGAGCAAAGAAAAGGGTCGGAGGAGTATGTAAAGGTTTTGTAGCTCGTACGTGGGACGGCTCGCAATTGGGGCGATCGGTCGGACATCGAGATGTAGCTCGTCAATGAGACAGCTTATGAAATAGTCGATCGGTCGGGCATTGATGTTGTAGTTCGTATACGGGATGGCTCGTAATTGATCCGATCGATTGGCTGAATATCCCAATCGGTCGGCATCAACACTTATTGCACAATAGCTCGTGCTACGCGAATCGAGTGGTCATTATTAGTGAGCGTGTGGAGCATTCATTGTCGACGACGCGTGCCCTCTGACAGCTTTTCAGAATCTGAAACGTATCGTCCTTGTAACCGTTGTGCAGCTGTCATGCGAGTCCTTTCAACTGTTCGCGCTGCTCCTGATTTTGAACAACCCTAATTCTCCTTAACTCAGATTCCGCCGCGTGTCCAAGCTCGCTCGGATTTTCTCCGCGTGTCAAGCTTCGATTGGGTGTTCCTTCTACCGGCCCTCTATAAGTACTCAGAGTCGATAAGTTGCAGAGTTTTTTACCCTTCGCTTTCGTTCTCCAGTTTACATTTTGCTTTCACTTGCTCACAGCTTTCGGAGCTTTCCTCCAACTGCCGTACAAATTTCGGACCTCTTATCACTAAATAGGTACGTCCTTTTCCCTTATTTCCT
>JANIHY010000208.1:43935283-43954234 GCA_027479065.1 Erythroxylum brevipes
AATAAATGAATTACAACAACTCTTCTTATTATACTACAAGGGCATTTTTGTCATTAACACTGTTTCTTGTTCTGTCCCCTGCAACCAAACACATTTCTGTCCTCATGACAAGGACAATATTTTCTGTCCTGTCCACTGCAACCAAACATCTCACTGTCTTCAGTTCTTGTCCTGTCCCGACCAACTCTGTCATGTCTCGTCCTGTCTCTACCTGCTGCAGACACTAACCAAACGCAGGGTAAGCGATGGGGAAGACCCGGGACTGGGTGCTCCCATACCGACCAGGGTTGTCGAGATCGTGCGTCGTGTTTCGCCAAGAAATCAGCACAAGTGTTGCCTTCTTGAAAGATATGTGACACGGAGCAGACTCACCCACGCCGCATTAAGTGTCGGATATCGACAATTACAAACCAGTACGCATGTGAGAGGGAGCAAGGACCCGTAAGCAGTTGAATCGCATCGAGCAAGTCCAATTCGACTATCACACAACGGTATCCTCTTTGCCAAGCAAGGTCCATTCCATGCCGGAGAGCCAGCAATTTAGCATACAGGGGGGTGGTAATTCCAATGTAACCAGAGTATCCCACAAGCCAGGTTCCATTCTCATCACAAATGAGTCCACCATACCCAGTCATCCCTGGATTACCCGATGAACAACCATCCACATTAAGTTTCACAAAACCTGGGGTCGGAGCTTGCCATGCGACCCACTGGGGCGAGAGTTGGGGGAAGTCCGACTAGCAATAACGATTACAGTCATCAAAGAGCCACAAGAATCGTCGGATCTGGCCCGCAATCGGCATCACTTCACGGTTCAACACCTCCTTATTACGAGCATTCCAAATGATCCACGCTACTAAGAAAAACCGCATCACATGGGAAGGAGGGCGGGAGGTAGCAAAGACCTGTGAGTCAATCCAGTCCTCAAGGGTCGAGCTGAAAAACGAGTCCTCAATCAGACCAAGGATGGATAACCACAGAGTTCTTGCCCAGAGGCAGTCCCTCAATACATGGGACAGAGTTTCCCAGCCCTGACCACATCGGGTGCAAAAAGGGGATTGAGCAAGGCCACGGTAGAAGCGCAGAGCATTTTTGGGCAAAATAGCCCAACGAACTTGCCAGAGGAAGAAGCGACATTTCTGAGGGAGAGGCAGTTTCCAAATGTGCGACCACCGCTTGGACTGGTCAGGAGGAGCAGGAAAACGAGTAATATACTCATACCCCGATTTCACAGTATAATGACCAGAAGGAGATTCACCCCAAATAATTGCGTCCGACGCCAGAGGTGACCGAGCGACAGGAGTGGCGACTATCGTTTGTCGCACGACCGACGATAAAGGCGTCCTTAGACGGGATAGGTCCCAAGTTCTGGAGGCCGTGAGGACGTCCCCCACCCGTAACAAAGAATCCTGCGCCGCTATATGTTGGATTTGGGAACGGAGAGGATACTCCCCTACCAACCGATCAAACCAGAACGAGATGATGTGATTCAAGGCTTAATACTAATCAGCAGAATTCAGTTTTTTATTTTTTATATATTTTCCTCCTAACAATTTTTACAAAGAATTAGAATCTACACAGTTTCTTACAAATACAAAGGGTTTTCTCACCTTGCTCTGTGATTAAGGGTGAATTAAAGGCAATAGCCAAAGGTTAAATTGGATCCACAAACTATTTCAAGGGACAACACTATAATTAAACTTATGTCTATGATACATATGTTGTACCAAGCTAATTTACACTGGCTAACCCAATACAAGGTAAATATCCTGTGATCAAAAAAATGAAAACAGAAAAGTGTCCCATGGCAAGCTTCATATAACAGCAGTAATTGGTGGCTACGTCTGTGATTGGATTTCATGGTCTACAATCTTTTTTTCTGCATGATTACATAACTTAGGACTCCATAAACTGTGAAGTTGGTGGGCTTGTTTTTGTCTTCTCCATACCTGCAAGAGTTAACCATGAATCACAAATGCTTAGTGGCCAGGAATAGGCACCATTTATGAAAGAGTAATAACTGTGATCGGCAAAGATCATTGAGACTGGTGAGCAAGTAAGAAGTTAACGTCACGCAAGGAGTATAGATCTTGCCAACCACAGGACAAGTTTTCAAACACAGAATCCCCTTGAAGTTTTTCATTTGATCCTAGATAATTAATTCAATCATATGTACCACGAATCTCTACTTCTCGCCATTCTTGGACAAGTGCACAGCAACAACACATCAAATGTGAGAGAAAATCATCAACAAAGCCGCCCTGTCAAAGAAAATTGTTAAAACAACACTTTGCTGGCTTACTCAACATTAAAAGCTAAACACCATGCGGCCACGATTCAGTCGTGTTATCCTAATCAAAGCATACATCAGATTCTTCTAAGAAATTATATGGTTTGAGAAATTTGGGGATGTCCGAGTAGCTAAAACTTACATGTTGAGGATATTATGGTCCTAGGCACATGAACCAACAAGCTAATGTTCAATGTGTGAAAGTTGCAACCAGAGATTTAATCAAGTAGCTGTCTAGAATAATTACCGCTATATTGAATGTTCTGCGAAGCTTCCTCCGAATGCAGCAAGTATAGCAACAACATGACAATATCAATGAATAAGCCATCAATTCATTGCACGCTTCAGATGAAGCTGAAGATTACAGAAATGAACAATATAAGAATAACATGAGATCGAAACATGAATAAGATTTGTAGAATGTTTTAGATTGACAGTCTGAAATTAACAGATTCCTGTTGTTCATCAAAAAGCCTCCGGTTGAGGACATAAGAGAAAAAGAATAGCCTAATACGCAACCACCACCCAACTAATATCCGGCTATAATTTACTAGAAAAAGCAGTATTGAGGAGATTCCAGAAATCAGCTACCCTGACTACCCCAAGTTCATGCATAAGATGCAGCCAAGAATATAATCTGTGATTCTGTGTATAATTAGTATCACTTACACATGTGTCTGTTAGTTGCCACCGTAGCAATCTTGGAGAGTGTGCCACACGGATAAAAGAAAGTCTTTAAACCTGCACATCAGAAGGATGCTTTAAGAAAAACAAGTTGCTGAAATATCAAGAATGTGGTATATCTTTTATATTTAAGGAAGAATATAATCAAATATTAGACCTCAGCAACACTACATGATCAGCGTTTCAGCTGCAATCTAGGCACTCTAAATTTGGACCTCCAAAGTCAAAATATGTCAACTTTGTATTGTCAGCCATCTGATATGATGTCAGCTAAGAGTTGCATACAAGACACAGATTGTACTTACCGGGAAAAATCAGCAAAATTAAACTTTTCAAGTATTTGCTGTTCACTCTAGTTAACAGTTTAGGAAATGATATGACAGACAAAAGGAAAAAAAAAAAGCATTCAATCAGGAGACTGATATTCCCAATAATGATCAAGATACACTAAAATGAAAACTAGACCCATGTCCTGCTGCTCAGAAAAAATTACCAACCACTAAGAACGCATTATACACGAAAAGAAATGAGCGGAACTCTCACTATTTTAGTGTAAATACTTGCTAGGGTAGACAAGCCAAAGGAGATTCAGAAGGAGGCATACATAAAGAAGGTTCAGAACAACATCCAAGTAAATCAGTATGCCATTCTTCATCTTGATATGAACCTCTATTGGACAGAAGTTCTTGACCCGATAAAACTGAGGATGTTTTTCTGCAAAAAGAAGAATACAATCAGACTTCTTGAACAGCCTTTTGTTTAGAACCCATCAAGGTCATGAGTAATGTAGTATCCAGAAGATCTTCTTATGATACTAGAAAGGATAATAAAAACAGAAAATGAGAAAATGAAAGCAAATCATAGAATATTTAGACCTAGTGGTCAGAAATTTCCAAAATTTTAGAAGATCAATTTCCTGGATAGCATGATAGATTTATCTCAGTGCTAAAAATTATATTTTCCTAATCTGAAACAATTGTGCATGCAAACTGAAACTTCTAATTTAGAAACAAGATTCAGAAGTACTATAACCTTGAAGTCACACCAGAATCGCTCTTCTTATGATAGCTTTCATCAGGTGACTGGTATTTCTCACTAGCATCCAAGTAATTAGACTCCAGTTGTTTGGAACCCTTTTTAGGCGAGCTCTTTTCAGTATTAGAATTAACAGCAACACTCTCAGTGACCTCGATCAAATGCTGAATAACTTCACATTGGCTAACATCCAAATGAGCTTGGGATCGTTGTAGTTCAAGCTGAAGCTTCTCGTTTTCTTTTTTAAGAGCTTCATTAAAACCCAAGTTTGGGTAGGAACAAGAGAGAGTTTTTTTCAACACTATCTCGTGATCTTTTGAGGGTTCTGGTTTTAAGATGACATCATGCACTCTTCTGTCCTCTTCATCCAGCGTGTATTCACACTGATGCTTTTCAATATCTTCCAGCCTCTCCTGTGCACGAGAATACAAACCAATATCCAACCGTGATCAGCTAACATGGATATTCATAAATTGAATCAAATTACTTCCTTAAACATATTTAGTTCCGTAGCAAGTTGAAGGAAAAAGGAAAATGAAAATTTTCGTTTGGTACTTAACTATGGAAGTTAAAAAGGTAGTGGGTTTGCAATCCATAATAATAGTGTGATTGGTCAAAACAGCTAACAGGAAATGTATTAGTTAAGTATAATCTTCCATACAAAATTCAGTCTAGTAATTAGCATAAATTTAACCAAGTTCCGAATAAGTGAACAATAATCATATTCAATGCTGGAAACTCTTGATATTCCCATTAAATGTGAACTTCGAGTTCCTAATCAAAATGATCATAGGAATTGACATTCACTGATCTATGCTGAGCTTAAGAAAACAAAGGTAATTCTTCCATCATCTGAGAGCAATGATTCAATCCAGGACAATAGGAAAGGGAAAAGAAATAGAAAAAGATAATTCATGAAATCTATAAGCACTCGGCATTCATCAATTTTGGAAAAACAATCATTTCATCACAGAAATAAAATCTTCATCTATATGCAAGAAGAACTGTGGAAAGATATTAACAATCCAAGCGACCAAGAAATGAAAGAAATAAGTATATAAGGCAAATCAGTAGTCATAACCAAAAACAAAGAAAGAAAATTTTATACCCGCACTCGAGCATTATCCACCAGAGTTATCAGAGGAACAAGGCGCAAATATCGGTCAATTTCATTCTGAGCCTTCCTAAATTGATACACAATGTTCCAACCCATAGCCATCAAGTATAGGTAACTCCTATCCTGACAACTCTGCACCAGTACATAAGCCTTCCTAAGAGAATCTTCAAGTTGTTCCAAAGGCTCCCTTGTCTCTGGATACCTCTTAAGTTCTGATATCTTGAGCTGCTCGAGCAAGTTCCCAATCAACTTCAAATGCTGTGCAAACTGCCTGCAGTTTTTCTTGTGCATTCTCGCTGTATGGGAAGCTTTCACAATCAATCCTATCAACCGCACTGCATCCAGGCCAGTGAGCTGGACAACATTTGCAATCTCCCCAAGATGCTCCCAAGAAGCCATCTTCACTGCCCAACCAAACTAAATCCTGCTACTATTAAAAAATCACCATTAAGGATTCCAAAACCCAAATCTTTCTTTCTTCCTTAATTACCTATATATACTGTTGTAGTACTCCAATAAATTAAGCTCACTTAAGATTATAAAAGTGATACAATTACTTAACTTTTTTATTTTTTCCTTCCAGTGGCAGACTGGAGGAATGAAGAACGAAAGAAGACTCAAACTTTTGACTACCCATCACGGGACAATGGACCACCGGGTGAATAACACCAAAACTGGACCAATATAATCAACATAACGGAGTTAAAAGTTTACCTCTCCTAGGCCAATTCCTACAATATCAAGCCGACACTGAAGTTGCAGTAGATTCCGCCACTTGCATTATGCATTTAATGCATCTTCTAGGCAAAGCAATCAATACTGGAAAACTAGAAATTTGAGAATATCAAGTTGATCTATGAAGTTGCTGGTTCAAGATCGGGGTCAAAAGCTCCTCCTTCACGGGATCTACTTGAGAACCAGCCGAGATCTTTACAAGCAGCAGCGAATAACCGTGTCAACTGCCATCAGATTGAAAACAAAAGAAAAAAGAGTGAATACAAAGACAAAAACTTTAGTTTGGATTACTCATTACGCTTCTTGACTAGTTTTTCAAAGTAAAATAGTGCGCAAGTAAAATCAGCAAACCACATACATACAGATAATGAAAGAACTGAAGGAAAAGAAAATTTCGAAAGTCCGCACAGAAACTACTAGTAATTCACCTTTCATCGCCAGACTCTTCAGAGGGTCAACGGAGAAGAGACCGTCACCTGAAACCAAGAATGGAGCTAAAAAAGAGTTACATTTACGAAATAGAAAGAAATCCAGTAAAACAATAACTGTATGTGGGCTCTCGTGACTCACCTATTGGGATTCCATGCAAGTACTTCCAATTTTGATGTTTTTGTTTTCGTGTAATGGTTAGTTTATTCGTTTTCCTTGGACAGAGTAACCCGAGAAAGAAGCGATTTTTAGGAGAAAAGGAGTTAGAATCAGACGAATGACAAGCATCAAATTCTGGGATGCACAGGCATTGATTTGCGAGAGGAGCTTCCTTTTATTTCCTCCAATGTTCCAAACTTTTTCTCTGAAAATGGAGTTTGGAGGTACATGCCCAGAAACCAGATAGACCCTTTTCTCTCTATACTCTCTAGATGTCTTTTCTCTATCGCTCACGGATTCGGTGGCGTTTGTCTGTGCCTCCGTGCACAACTCTTTTGAGCTGAGGTGCCCCACACACGCACACACACACAAGTAAGGATTTTGGCAACGGAAAGGACAGTTTCTTTCAATTGTCAGAAATGCCCTCGTGGAAATGTCACTATTACGAAGGGGAAGATCATTTATTGCCTAGCTCCAGCTGGCGGCTGTTCTTGGTAATGGTTGGTGGTGGAGATTAATGATGCATTAGGTATTTGGATTATATGCGAAAGTTTCGGGTTAACAATAACTAGTTTTTTGAAGCCTGTGCGTCCTTTGGCATCATTTTACCCCCCACTACACTGATTTGTTTCAATTTCTCCAATTACTTGAGTGCCCAATATTTGACCAGACCCAGGCGACACTGCTTTTACTTTTACTGTAAAAGAGAATTCTTTTGGGGGTGCTCCTGTTGGTTGCAGAATTTTGGGGAATTCTCCGTGGTCTTTGGCTCACTTAGGGCTTGGGTATCACTATATCATACTAGAGGTAGACTCGAGTATTGTGACGAATCTGCTCTCTTCTTTACAGTCGCGGGCTTCTTCTTCCAACCCATTTGTATTGGGCATCCACGAGCTGCTTTCTTGTAACTGGGTTATCACTCTCTAATATATTTATCGTGAGGGTAATAGGAGTGCGGATTGGCTTGCACACTTTGCAGGACAATTTTCTCTAGGAATCACTAGTTTTGAGCACCCTCCGAGTGGTTGCCTACCTCTCTTAGAAGAGGATGTGTCGGGAATCAAGCACCTACAACCTAACATGTTATCTGTCTTGTTATTTCTCTTCTTTATAAAAAAAAAAGATAATTCTTTTGTAATTTGGGTCATTAAAACAAAGTTCCAATTTGAAATACAAAAATTGTGTATTGGAAATTTGAGTTTTGCGTAGATGACACATATTTTCGTCGTTTAATCAAGAGGTTGAGGGTTCAACTCTTAAAAATGCAGCAAATTTCTGGGTCAGCGGTAGCCCTCCTTGATTTGAGATGCTCCTGTCGCGGAGGGATTAGTCCCAGGACTAATCCTTTTAAAAAAAATATTTGTGTATTGAAAGTTTTGAGGAGTGTTTGTTTGGAGGTAACTGAAAAAAAGATATAGGTATAGAATGAAAATTTATGTTTGGTATCAACTGAGGTAATACTTTCATTCCCCTATTTTCAGCAATACTTCAATCCTCTAAATTATCAGAGAAATAAAATTTATCGTTAGTTATAATCTATTTCTATTTTTTATTATATTCATTTATATTCTTATTCTCCTATGTGAACTAAGCGCTCCTTAGTCTAAAAGATTTCTTGGTCAAAATAATTATCATCGATATTCATATTATGTTATATATGTACGTAGCAGTAATTGTAATTTATCAAATGATGTCTGCTTGTTATAGTGGAAAAGAAAAGGACTTGAGAATAATAAAATATACTCTATACTAACGTGATGTTTGTAGTATTAATAATTCCTTGTTACTACTTCAACTTTGGACCACAAATAACAACTAATCATAGAAGCGGTGTCACATGTTCCTCTGTTAACAATGTATGTCCATATTAAAAGATTTTAAATATACTTTTGCTTATAATATAAGAACAGTAAAGTTCACAACGGTGGGGCTCGACTTGACTCGTAGGATGGAATGGAAGTTGATATTATCTCAACTGTCTGTGCCAGAGGGGGCAATAGCGTAAATTAGAGATATTCGACAAATCAAATGGGCCCGTGCGCGACCATGCTAAATAATCCCCTCACATGGCTCTCTCTCCTCATCACCATTCCTACTTATTACAATCTACACAATTTCCCCTTCACTTTTATAAGATTTGTAGTAATTATATGAGCTTTTATTTGAATTAATTATATTGATATTAGTTCTGTCTTATTTTGATAGGGCTGGATGCTGCTGTTTGGATCTATAAAATTGACTAATTCTAGGTCAAAAATACTGACCTGCAAAACAATAAATGCACGCCGGGGGTTGATTTCCAGCAGTCCTCTTCGAAACTCAAGTAAGTATTTTGAGAGAATTTTGGTGGCTGATAAATAATGAGAAAATAGGGTTCTGAGAATCGTACCTCATTCATGATGATGTAATGAATTTATATGGCCAATATTTTTAAGAATTAGGTTAATCCTTAAAGGATGGGTCGATAGATCCATGCGCCGTTCTAAGGATGAACTTGGATCTAACACGATCGATCCAACCAAATATCATTATTCTATTAAGTATCAACTTGTTGCCTGAACTTAATTAGCTAATGCACTATGCTCTTTTCTCTGATATTGATGGTTATGGGGTTCTATCAAAACAACTCTGTGTGCTTAGGAATCATTTAAGTTGGCGTTTGGTGATGGTGGCCTGTAGGTTTTCTTCTTTATTGGCATGTCATTTTCTAATCGTCTAATTGCTTAGGAAACGGCTTGCCGCTTGCCGGAGCTTTCTGTCAATACAAACTTTCCCCATCAATTCACGTTAAAACTGTCCTTGAAAAGCGGAGTGTCACTTTCACTATCAATATTATGTCCCTCAGGCAATGTGCACCTAGCACTTGGCGCATTACTCCGAATGTCGGTCTGCTCTTATCAAGATAACATAATTTGGACCTCGTGTATGATGTTTATAGCAGGTTTAAAAAAAGATGGAAATGTCTCATCTATTGAGGAATATTCAGGGAAAGAAAATGAGAATACTAGTCATGAAGTGGACATCACTAAGCGATAAAGTGGACAAAACTATAAGAAAAGAGTGGTCGTTAAATTATAACTAGTGCCATGTGGGGCAAAGTTGATGAATCAGGCAAACAATTTTTATATATACAGTAAAGAGTCGTCGACGACTTGAGTTAAAGCTTAATCCAAAAAATTGACCTGCTTGTGATCTGCTGCATATAGGAGAACCTTAAATGGCCTAATGCTGCTCTTGTGGGTCGGAATCCACTATATTTTCTTGTTTGGAGAAGCATTTTTATATAGCTAAGGACTTTCTGTTGTGAGCTCCCTAAAGAACAAACTTTTTATTGGCACAAGAGCCTGGAAAGCAAAAATCAATGTACTTGTCGATTTGTATATCTAATTAGTTTATTACCCAAGAAGTTGGTGAATCATCGTTATTCGAAGTGTCCATAGCCTCCTCTCTTATTAAACAATTCAGAAAAGACACTTCTTCTAATGTCAGGTCTTTTAAGTTTAACATTATCTTCTTTCAGACTCGATCTGTGTGCGTGTGTATTTAAGGTGATTCATGTCATTCAAATGCAAATCATAACTTGGCACATTGCCTTTTCTACTAAAACTGTGGTGTGTTGTATGTTGAAAGTTGATATTGAGTCTTACTATCGGGAAACCGATCACGGGCCGGTTAAAGTCATTGCCTGACTCTTTGAAATTGAGTAGGATTTTATTGTAGACTTGCAGGAACCAATTGTTCCCGTCTTTGGTCTATGCTTAATGATTGGCAATGGATCCAACAGTTCTTGGGCCACAGAAAATAATTCATTGGGCCCACAAATTTTAGATTCGATTAGATTTGGGTTCCTAAAAATCTGACCAGGTCCAAATTAAACTCCATTATTTTTTTAATTTTAAATTTTAAATTCAACCAAGCATAGATCAAACTCGAATATTTTCTTCTTAAATTTAAAATTTAAAAATGATATCATTTTATTTAAAATAGCTCCTCTTGTACTTGATATTTGAGCTTTAGGATTTTGGGCTAAGTTGGACAACTCGAATTCGAGTTCAACCCAAAATTTAAAAAAAAAATTTAGAAAAAACTCAAGCTTGATTCACAACCTGGTTGACTTGATTTGAATCCATTAACTTTGGGCCAAACTGGGTCTAGACACAAATATTATCTTATCTATACTTAAGTTGGTAAAGAATGATCATAATATTTGAGAATGATTAATAATTACTATTTATCTTTAATTTGTTATTAATGATGAGGATAACATTAACCATTAGTTCTTGTTGTTGTCTTATAGATTAAATGAAATTATTTTACAAATAAAATAATTTCTTTTATATTTATTTTTAACTAATTCCAAATAAATACAATATAGTTTTTCTCATAATTTTTTTCATGATATAAAGTGCTCACTTTAGCTGTAGTTTTTCCCCCCTACTTAAACTGCAAACACTAATATAGTAACAAAGATATATATAACAAATTTTTAATCACCAACACATAGTAATCCAAACCATAAAAACAACAATGATAATTATATCATCTCCAATTGCACCTATCCAAATTACATGTAACACCAATGTTATCACAATTATCATAAATCATTCAAACTATCTTATATGAAAACATGAAGTTGAGTCTATTTACTTGTCACCTTTTTATGTGCACAGATAACACCATCCCATTACCAAACTAGGAAACCAACCCCAATAAATATTAACCTTGCAAAAGTAAGATCATCCGGTGAAGTGTTGTCTCTCAACTTCATTTTTACCCTCAATTGTCTCCTTATCCCTCGACTGCTCTACTGCTCAAAACCTCTGGACTACTTTGAAGAAGCACTTTATCAACAGTTTACGTCACGCTAACCACTATTTTGACATGATCTTCAAACTACTAGCAAAGGAGATATATCAATCATCACTTATCTTGACATAATTTTTCAAATTGTTGAAGAATTAGTCATGATTGTAGATCATATAGGAGAGGAAGATATCCTCCTTTTCGAGTTGAATGGCTTGACCTCAAACTATGACCCCTTCATTATAGCTATTAATCATCTTGCAATTGTATTGACATTTTTTTAATGAATAAAACTTTTGAAAATATGAGCATATGTTTCAAGTCTTCCACACATCCGTATTGTTTTATTGATAACAATCATGGTTAGACCCTGGATGCCATCACCATGGTGGTAAAATAGAAAATCGCAGCTTTAGTCAAATGCAATATCCTAATCCTAATTCAAATGGTTTCAAAAATCTGTTTTAAAAAATCAAGTTGGATCCTAATTATGGATTGGGTTGTAAGGTCTAACCAAAAACTCAAAAGCCTCTTTACACCAAACCTATTGATAAGTGCTTAATTGATTATATATCTCTTCTCTAATGCTTAGTGATTAATGTTATGATGTGTCTAATATACTTATTTTGCTTCATATTTTAGTTTAGGTACAAGCTTTAGGAACAAGAACTGAAATGAGCTAAATTCACATCCTTTGTATCGTTCTATCGATGTTCAATCATATTTGCCTTCCTGGAGCAAGAAGGAGATGAGTTAACGTGAAGATGAGGTAATGAGTGGAAAATTTTGAGTCACTGTGAGTTACACGACCATGTATAGGAACGTAAAAATTACTAGAAATGTGTACAAACTCAAAGATATTGTTTCAATCACCCATGTGACCTACACGCTTTATGGAGACTTACATGGTCGTGTATCTTAATCGTGTAGCTCACTAAGAACATATAACTTTGTGATTTTTTTCCAAATTAACGTACACGATCACATATATGCCTATGTAACTGATTGTGCATAACCATGCAACTCTAATTTTGCATTATAAAAGGCAATTAAGAGGCTAAATAGGTTATATATAGATTCTAGACACAAAAGGAGGAAGATTCCCTTCCTTTTTGAGAGCTATGATTACCTAATATTCTTCTTTCCAATTCAAATGGGATATCAAGGTCGGTGAACATATCTGGGCATTGATTAATCTTAGAGATGTTATTTTTAACTCTCTTTTAAAATTAGATATATTGCTCTATGTATAAAGTTTGAGATTTATGTACGAACAATTTTGATAGCACTACTAGATTATTTATATATGGATTATTTTCCAAAATCAAGATTGCAATCTTTAACTATTGTAAATCTGATTCATATGTAGTAAACTAATAGTTATGCATCATTAGAGATAACATAACCTAATGATGCCTCTCTTGTTATTGTCCCTAGGGTGGTTTTATAAACTTAAAGGATGTTGTGCAACTCTTTTCCCTGTATACCTTTTACTTGGTCTACTTTGTCTTCAATCAATGCAATTGACTTTAGTTGGTTACATTTGTTAGCCGATTAGACTGTGGATGAGAGGAACGATGTCAAGCACTATGTCATGATTAGATAGCGATAATTTTTGCAGCCTGCACTACTGAACTGTGTGTTGTTGTTTGATTTGCATAGTGTGTGGCTATTTATGAAGTGCTCAATCATTTTCCTACAACAGTGGGGTATTCAACCTCAGTTCATATTATGGAGTGATTCATTACCATGAATATAATCTTATATTTTCTGATCATAGGTGAAAATGAAAGTGGACCCAGGATTTCGATGTTCCATTATGTAACAAGACGGAACATGAGCGTAATCTGCAATAAGCTAGTGAACGAATTTTGAATGTCTGACATCTTTTGCAAGTATGGTTTCGCAATTGTCACAATATTTTGATTGTTGTGTGGACTGCTATAATATTTTAATGTCATTGTGGCTGCATTTCCACAATTGCTCCCACGTCGCCTGCAATTTTTGTAATCACCTACAACCATAATATAGATCTCAATTGACAATTCAAAACCTTGGTCGCAAGTCTCTGTGTACTCTATAAAATCCATTCTTAGATTTGGTCAAAAGAATCTTTGCCTCAGGACTTTACATGTAGGGTTATGCCACTTTAGTGCGCTCAATATGATCCTCCATGGTACCCCTTTTAAAAACAATTTATTTCTAGAATGGAGAAGCAATTGATGTAGGACTATATGTATAAAAACGAGTAGATATTCATCTATTATTGCATATTTTGAAGAGACATGTACTATTTTTCTAAACTCAGGCCTTCATTCTAGTAGTTCCCCTTTGTTCTTCATTAGAATTCACTAAACTTTGACCGTTACCTCAACCTAAGCTTGAACTAAGTTTTCATTCTTTTTGCTCCAAGTTTTAAGAGCTAGTTTGCAATGACATTTTGTTCTCTCAAGATGTGCTCGACTTCAACATATATTCCTTTAATTATACTATGGCCTGATATAGTTAAAAATAACTGTGCATTGCCTCCTTTTTATTTATATAGAATCCATCAAAATGATTGATAACTAGTTATTAGTTTGACTTAATTCTCATAGAACATATATATAAATTCTTTACAATTCTGATTCCATATATCATAGTTCCATAATAGGCTTTGAAAAAAATTGGTAGTATTTCACTTTGGATTTGTTTATTGTTCATTTAAGAAAAATCTCTGCCCTAGAGCTCAAAGTAGAACCAATGTATATATATAGTTTAAATAAAAGATATCATCCAGATATGCACTGCACATCATGATGATACATTCCATCGTAAAGTTTGCAATGTCTATGATTTTATTGGCCTGTTTAAAGAAAATCTGATGTCAAATTCTCTAAGCTTGACTAACCATTTCATCATGTGACATGATGTTTTTGTTCGGTGTAGATTGTGTTGTAAAGATAAATATGGGACAACAACAATGATGTTTGATTTAAAATAAGGTCCTGATTTCTTTGCAGATTAACTTCCTTGCAAATGTGATGATAGTTAGTACCACCTTCCCTATTATTGTATGTCCTAATTTTGGATCTTGAAAGATCTTGCACATTTAATATATTAATTTTGTTGTCCATCCTCATATATTAGGATTGGATTGAGACTTCTAAAGCATCATATATATACAAAGGGTTGTAAGCATAGGGGTCCTGTAAATAGTTCTTAAGGTCTTCAAATATCTATTGGCTTGTGTGACTTCATTTTAACTTTTGATAGTGTGTAAGTATTTTTTAAAAATAAACAATATCTTTTGATAAACTTAGACAAAAGATGAGATAAATTTATTATTTTAGTTATATGAATCTCACTAAGTTGTTGTTTTTGTTATTGTTGTTGTAGTTTTCTTATGAATAGATCTTTTACAGGTTAGCCTCAATTCTCTTTTAGCTCACCATAAACTTTAATAACTATCCATTTGATGTTCTAAAGAAGCACTTTTTTATACTAAGTTTCATTGCCTACCTCATTAGTATCTTGAAACACTCCTTGATATATGTTGGATGATTTACCTTTCCTTTCCGTCTTCATAAGTATATCATCCTTATATACTTTTATATTCTACCAGTTTGTTTGTAAAATATAAAATTAACTAACCTCTACGATGCCCTTGTATTCTTTAGTCTAAACAACATTATTTTGAAATTCTAAGTCTAATTATGTGTGAAAAATGTTGTTTTTTCCTAGTCACCCTCCCACATACAAGTATAATTATAACCAGAGTATTCATCCATAAAATTGAACCATTTGTGGCCTATTGTTTCTTCTATATGCAAGTCTATCTTTAGTACTTGGTAATTATTCTTTGGACATACTTTGCTTAAAATTCATGAAATCCATACATATTTTCCACTCTTTTGGTGAACCATGCATTCAATAATTTATTCACATCCTCTTGCACCACTTATTGTTTCTCCTTTATGAATATCCCTTTTTTTTATAGGTATAACCCAAGTGCGACTTTCAATCTATTAATTACCACATATAATTTAATCCTCCTTTATATCGAAAGGTGACCATGCAAATATTTCCACCATCATAATATATTGATTTACGACTATATATACTTCCATTTCCAACAACCTGATATATTGCGTGAGGGCTATGCCTATTCCACCATCATGATATATTGGTTTAAGGCTATATATACTTCCATTTCCACCATCCTGACATATTGAGTTAGGGTTCCATGCACTCCCGTTTGAAACATCATTTTGGAATTAGAATCTCCTAATTATACTTCCTTGAGCTTTTTTATGGGTTCATTTCTCCACCACAAATCTTCTGTCCAAATAACCCTGTCCCATCCCCTGTCCATTACATCTTGGCCTTCCATTTATGTGGGCCCACATAAATAGAAGGCCAAGATGCAATGGACAGAGTTGGGACAGAGTTATTTGGACAGAGGATCAGCCCCCTCATTTCTCTGATGTTCATCTATTGTGGTGATCCCTTGTTCTTTAATGATGACATCTGACATTACCTAGATATTTTAATGTCCGCAAATGCTTCTTTGGTACTTGTATTTGTTGGGAACTTAATAAGTAATTAGTAAGGTTACTATATATATTTGGTGGCATAAAGCAAATGTCTATCAATTATGGCATTGTATGCTACAGATCTGCATACAACATGGAATCCTATCAGTATGATAATTTATCTTGCATGAGTTTGTATATCTTTATTTTTTCACGTCTACTCATACCTATTGACTCAAATTGATTTTAATTAACAAAAAAGCGTTGAATTTTTTACTTTAGCTTTGAAGCATAAGTTAAAAAATGGTCAATGGGAGGTAAAAGTTAAAACTTTAAGAAACTAAAGTTTTTGATGTACTGATACGGGCTTTAGAATCTCATGTTTACTTTTAAAATACAACGGCGTTTAGAACATTATCATGGGTCTATCACCATACTTATACAATAAATTAAAATATGAGCGTTTAAAAATTTATCATAGATTTGTCACTTTACCTTATACATGCATGAATCTTAGAATGGACCCATATTTAGTAGCCTATAATGCCTACAATGAAATAGCCAAACCTAAACCATTGACTCCAAAAATCTTGGAATTTGATTGCTTAAATTATTTCATAATAACTCATATATTTCAAGTTTCGATTGCAACATATTGATCTATTTTTCTTTCTAGGAAGACCTAGTCTCTCATAAAGCTTTGTGTGAATAACAAAAAGAGGAGATTGACAAAGCTATGATCTTCGATTAATACCGTTTCGCTTTCAAATTTGTGATGTTTATCTTTATAACCATTGCATCCTCGCGAGGAATATCTAGACCTTTTATCGTTCCTCAAAAACTTTTTACCTTCTTATACATCTCTTTTTATTACAACACAATATCATTGATTTGATTATGGAGAATACATCTAATCTTTAATTGAGACATGCTTCAATTACTATCACTTCTATAATCATGTTGATGACTTGTATTAATAATCCACTTATGTTCCTTGCATTCGAGGATCATGACCTCATATGTCTATCATTTAGCCATTATCGTCAATTAAACCATAAACTGTTCTAAATGTCCCCTTTAAAAGAGCTCTTCTAAAGTACGTTTTATTTTTTTTAACATTCTTTAGTATCATGCTCGTAATCTCTATGGAACTTGTAGTAACTTTCTGTTGATATTTTTCTTAAGGTAATCGAGTAAGAAGGATTTTCTAAGTCACTTTTTTTAAAAGATTGATAATTTTATGTTTTTAGCATAATTGTTAAAATTTTTATAAGATATGGGTTTATAGATTAGATTTAAATTTGATAATGTTATAATATTTGGGTTTGTGTTTGAAAAAGGCTTACTTAATGTGTTCAGTTAGATATAGGCTTAACAATTAAACTTTTTTTATTGGAATTTAGTTAAAAAATCAGTGTAACTTAGCCCATGTTTGTCTAATCACGTTTGCTTCAGTGCCCTATCTAGCCTTTCTTGGGATAACTTAGCTTCATCCAAATCTATACATCTTTGAACCCTGTTCTAATTTAAGGTATGGCTACTATCCATTTAATGCACTTGTCATTAAAAGATGTGTCAAGTTAATTACTTCGTTGCCTAAAACTAGATATTAAGAGCATATAAGGGGGAACAAATCTTTTGTTCGGAAAATATGTTCCCTATTTTAAGAACAATTTCATCTGTTCATTGTAATCAATAAATCAAAATTAAATGGATGAGATTGCATGGGAACATAAGGAATGGGATATTTGGGAATAGAAGATCTTGTTCTCATATAAGGAGGGTTTGATATCAATTTACAGCTGAATGTTTTAATGTAGGTGAAAAGGTGACAATACTCAAAATTTGCTAATCTTTTTATCCAATTTGTCCAAACTTCTATTGATTTAATTTTCTCAAGATTTTTATCACTATATAACATCATTCCAATTATACATTGAATTTCACTTAATGTTTAGTCATGCCTGAATAATTTTAATTTTTTTTTAATTTTTATACAGTTGCATTCCATTAAATTCAATTTGAATCTTATTAGCATTAAAGTAGAGCTAACCTTTGTAAGGATGTGACATTTTTGGAAATACAATTGCTACACACAAAGACAATAAAGTTTCAGACATCCATATGTATAGACAACTTCAATAGTCATCTATTGTGGTTTCTCGACACTACCTGTATTCTTGTTTTAGGATCTTCATAGACTTGGTATTACCCCTTGCCTATGTATATTGCTCCATCATAGTTGACCCTAAGTTCGCCTAAATAGATGGTTTATATTATCCTCATATAGGCTCACTCTCTAGTAACTAATGTTTCAACTTGAGTAGATATTCCCATATTTTGTCTAATTTAGCTCAATTAGGGAACTTTGTAAATTCCTTGCCAATATAAGTTCCTTAGTCCTGAGTATGATTTTTGCTACCTTTCTCTCTTCCTTTTCCTTATTATCCTAAAAAATCTCTTATTTTACTCCTGCCAAATTGCCCTAATCATGTTCCCAATTGCAATAGGGTATGGATCCTTCACCCTATCAAATTTGAGAGCCCCTCTGCCTCTCCACATATTTTCTTATGAAAAAGGCATTTAAAGAAGAGATGCCCTTTAGTCTCTTCCTCATGATTACAAAGCACACAACTTGTTTGTAAGTTCATAAATTTTCCTAATCTATCACGTGCGTTATGTCTTCCTTTCATGAGGAACCACATGCATGCAACTATCCGGGGATTTGGTTATTCAAACCATAAAAGGTTAGATCAAGGTCCAGGTGATGAGTTAATTAGAAGCTTTTCCCTACATGCATGATTTGTTACTGGAAATCCCTGAGGAATAACCTGTCTAAATAATTCTGTCTTACATATGAGAATCAAGATTAATCAATAGTTCTTCCTTATGCAAAGAATTGGAAACATGGTCCCTATGCAAGGTGAGAGCTTCTTGCACAGTTAAGTTATCTTCTGTATTTCTCTTCAGCTTATTACATGCATTTTGGGTCTAATTATCATGGCAGGACAGGGTGAAGGATCCATTCCCCACCTTGTGTCCAACCTATAGATTTCCTTTTTTGATGTTTGGAGCAGGTCTCAATTTCCATAAATTTCCTTGCTTGACCTGTACTTCCTTTTGGTTTCTTAGACCTTTTCTTCTTCAGTTTCTTTTTCTTTGAACCAGAAGAAGTAGAGTCCACC
>JANIHY010000208.1:44001833-44012431 GCA_027479065.1 Erythroxylum brevipes
CAGATTGTTAGAGTCTTCTCTACCTTGTGGATCATCGGCAAGAGAAGCTATGGCGCAGAGGTGGGTCAGCCCCATAAATTTTATAAAATTACAAAATAGTCCTTCAATATATATGCTATATAATTTTAAATTTTATATCAAGCATGTCTAAAAAAATCATAATAATATAAATGTGAAATAACCTATCTAATTTTTAATTTGGATCGTCAAGTTATGACAATTCTTAAACTACACTATTCAACTTACACTAAACAGGTTCCATGAGTGATTATTAGCTTAATTTTTAATGATTATGTAATAAGATTATAGGCATGCTCGCTGATTCAATTCTTAACAATTTTAGTTTGGGATTAAAGGCTAATATACAATATAAGTTAGTTGTGTTGCAAAATTTGTTGATATCAAAAATTTGTTGGAAGATAAATGTAATGATACCAGAAAATCCAATACACCTTTTTCCCCTTTTTCTACACCACTCTTACGATTACAAGCTCTTTCAAGACATGCATTTGCCCTACCCTTTCTTATTTATAAGCTTATGCCAAAATTAATTCAAAAACAATAATTTAAGGGCCTTTATTTCAATTATGATAAAAAATTAACCCTCCTCATAAATGTAAGGTCAACCAATTTTTATTGCTTCTTCCTGATGATGATGACGATACTCCACCTTACCATCCTAATCCTACTAAGGATACTTTATACACTTTGTTACCTACTCTTCTCACCCCTCTTCCTACCCCTGATTAAACTACCTTATCCTAACTTGTTGCATTTTTAGCCTTCTATGGATGCACTAACTAGTTTTCTCTCTCCTCTAACTCTATGTATGATGAGTTTTATTTTAAGCCACTTTATTTCAATCTTAGTGGATTCTAGCAACTCTCTCAATATCATCCACCCTAGGGTTGCTAATTTTTGTAATTGTTAGTTTATATTGCTCCCACTTTTTAGTTATGGTGGGAAATGGCGCCTACATTCATGCATATAATTGTGTGTTGATACTCCAATTATTAATGGCATTTTTTAATCATATTTTATGTCAAGCCAATTCATTATGTTGATGTTATTATTGGCATCTAGAGGCTATAGACACTTGGTCCAGTTTTTTCCAATTTTTCTATACACTGTATGTCATTTTATCTTGAGGGTACATATGTTTCTCTCACCAATGAACCTAAACTCTTACCGTGCCCCTCTACCCATAACTAGATTCATTTGTTAATTCATATGGATTTAGTGCCCCTCTTTATATGCCATTACCCTCCTTAATCATAAGTCAACCACTAATATGCCTATATATTTCCCTTTAGACCTAGATATTTCCACTAATTTACACTTAGATTTATTATCCATTTTATACTCTTATTCTTTTATCTTTGGCATATCTAAAAGACTACCTTCTTTGTCACCCTTATAACTACTTTATCCACGTAAAACCTATTTCTTTCCTTATGAATGTTAAGATTATCATTACCCTCACTATTAAAAAGAGAAAATGACTAAAATTATTAGGGATATGCTCTCTAAATGTATTATTAAACCTAATAATAGTTAATTTTCTTCACCAATTATATTGGCCAAGAAAATGGATGAAACTTCACATCTCTATGTTGATTACCGTGCACTTAAAGATTTAACAATTCCTGATAGGTTTCCTATTTCGACTATGGACAAATTGATGGATGAATTGCATGGACTTAGGTTTTTCTCTTGTATTATCTTATAATTTGGTTATCACCAGATCCATGTGATGGATTAGGACATTCATAAAACTGTCTTTATAACTGTGGAAGGCCATTTTGAGTTCCTTGTTCTACCATTTGGTTTAGAAAATTGTCTAAAGTAGAGTTTTTATGCTATTTTATATTGGTTATCTTTGATGATATTCTATTTTATAGTCATTCCTTGTTCAAGCATTTAGAGCACTTATAAGTTGCTTTGCAATTACTTTCTGATCTTTAATTTTTTTGTTACATTTTTGAAATGTGCTTTTAATGTGACCTTTGTTGATTACCTAAGGCATATTATATTTTTTATTGTTAGCATGGATCTCTTAAAAATTTAGGCCATTAGTAATTAACCTAAAGAACATACCCTCGTTGAACTCCAGAAGTTTTTTGGAATGACTAATTATCATTGTCATTTTGTACAACAATATACCTCTATTACTAGTGCCCTTATAGATGTATTGAAGCATGGTTAGTTTATATGGTCTCTTATTGCTTCTACTACTTTTCAGAAACTCAAACCACTATAACACTACACCAATATTACAACATCTAAACTTTACATAGCGTTTTGCCTTAGAGTGTGACACCTTTAATTTTATTACTGGTGTTATCTTAATTAAGAATCTCTTTTTGTTACTTTCTTTAACAAAAATTTGTGTTCCCCTTTGCAACCTACTTTGTTTTTATCTAGGAGATGTACATCATAATAGAAGCTATCAAAAATCACAACATTATTTTTGTTCGCAAGTTCATTATCTATAATGATTAAAGGAGTCTTAAAATTTTATTAACCTAAACTATTCAGACTCTAGAACAATATAAATGAGTTGATAAACTATTTGGATTTGATTTTTAGATCTGATACAAACCTAGTAAAGGTAACAATGTGGATCTCTTGTGTTGGACCCTGCTTTCGGAGCCCAACATTCGGAATCAAACACGAAAGCAATACTTGCCCTCAATTATACTATACTTATTTTGGGAAAAATTGCAAAACTTACTATAGAGAAATCAAATTAAGGTGTTATTTATATGGTTCAAAAGAGGAATTCAAGATCTACAACTTTCAAGAAGATCTAAAAGACAAATTCTACCTTTTGAATGGTCAAAAATGGAGCAGAAGATCAAACGAAGCCAAAGAAAAACAAATGAATGGAAAAGATAGATGAATGGGAAAATTGCTATAACTTTCCCTAAAGATATCAGATTAAGGTTCTCTTTATATGGTTCAAAAGAGAACTTTGCGATATACAACTTTCAATAAGACTTCAAAGACAGATTTTATCTTTTAAAGTGTCAAAAATGGATTAGAAGATAGGTATAGACAAAACTAAAGGAAAAAACAGACGAATGGAAAAAGACAGACGAATGGGAAAAATTGCTATAACTTTCCCTAAAGTTATTGGATTAGGATGTTGTTTAGATGGTTTGAAAGAGGACTTCAAGATCTACAACTTTCATGAAGCCTTGAAGACAAACTCTATCATCTAAAGGGTCAAAATGGAGCAGAAGATAGGTACAGATGAAACCAAAGGAAAAGCAGACGAATGGAAAAAGATAGATAAATAGGAAAAATTGCTATAACTTTTCCTAAAGATATCGTATTAGGATGTTATTTATATGGTTTGAAAGAGGACTTCAAGATCTACAACTTTCTTGAGACCTTGAAGACAGATTTTATCATCTAAAGGGTTAAAAATGGAGTAGAAGATAAGTATAAACGAAACCAAAGAAAAAAGCAGACGAATGAAAAAAGACAGACGATTGGGCAAAATTGCTATAACTTTTCCTACAGACATTAGATTAGGACGTTCTTTAGATGGTTTGAAAGAAGACTTCAAGATGTACAATTTCATGAAGACTTTGAAGATAGATTCTATCATCTGAAGGGTCAAAAATAGAGCAGAAGATAGGTATAGGTCAAACATAAAAGAAGCAGAAGACAGAAGATAGCAAAAGACAGACGACACGTCATCATAGACAACAGATACGTCATCACAGGAGACACGTCATTACAGAAGAAGAAAAACGCAGACGACACGTCATCACAGACGACACATCATCATAGAAGACAGATCATCAGAGAAGACACGTCATCACAGAAGAAGCAAAACATAAACGATACATCATCACAAATGACACGTCATCACAGACGACACGTCATCACAGAAGACACGTCATCGCAGAAGACAAGTCATCACAGAAGAAGCAAAACGTAGAAGATACATCTTCCCTTATAAGGACTATAACTTTCAGCCTAGAAGTCCAAAAATTTCATACTATATATTGTTGGAAAGCTAGAAGGATGAGCTACAACTTTCTAGAAGACAACTTTAACTAATTTTGCCTCAATTGAGTCCAGATTTTCCCCCAAAGTCGGTACACGATTTCTTCACCCAGAAAAGACTTGGATTTTGAAATGAAAAACTACAAAAGAAACATGCACATACACCTGTAGAACTTTTCAGTTCTAACTCTTTTACCAAATCAACAAAAGCTCATACATAACTTTAATTACATATTAGCGTTATAAACAAAAGCTTAACACAAATACAACGTATATAAGATGCTCAATGTTTTAACATGCTATGAAGCTGTCCAAAAATGATTGAACTAACTTAGTTAGAAATGTTTCTAATATCTTAGAGTTTCCGATGCCTTGCAAGGATTGCTAACCTTCTTGTTCTGCACCTGAGGAGGGAATAGTGGGGTGAGCTATACAACTCGGTAACTATCATATTTATAGTCATTGGTAATTGACCAAAAATTCATGCATATGCATATATATATACGCGTATATTTAATAATTCAAGCATTCTTCAATTTGGTTTAACACTCAAATGCGTCATTCATGACAAGTTTAAAGATGTAATGCACAAAATTTGGCTCGAGGGTCCATAGAGACAGAATGGAGAAACTGGAGTTTATCCCATGAACATAATGAGTCCAATTTCGGAGCTCATATGTCAAAGGCAGGCAGCCGGAAGAAGGCTCTTGTCAACGTGCATGTGCTGAACAGAATGGTTCCACTTTCACCTAAACAAAAGGCACATATTCGTTTTCTCGTATGCTCATACTTTTATGCTTTATCTTCATTTTCATTTAATGCAAAAGTCATGACCTCTTTTGAGGTAAAACATAGCCGTATTTCACCACGCATTTTTCAACATTTACAAACAAGTCAATTTCAACATACACACATAGGCAAGAATTTTCCCAATTATACTATAACTATAAATAAGTTACCCACTTAATTAGCTGGCGAAAACCAAGTCAAGCTTGCCTTTCCCCTTACTCTTCGATAGGATTCCCTTGGTTCCCTACAATAACCAAGGTTCCATTCAAAACAACATTCCAATAAAATTCAAAAAGTTCAACAATCACAAAATTTCAACAAACACAAATTGAACTCAAATCTAACCTTCCCATAATTTATCTAGGTTAGAAACCTAAAACCTAGTTTAAAAACCCTAAAATCAATTGGGTTCTCCTAATCCATCTTCTTCCAACACAAACTGTTTCATTCCTACACTAACCCTTTTTCCTTTCTAACTACCTCTTCCGCAACACAACTCATTCCTTTAAATAAAGCAAGAAGGAAAGATGGTTAATATACCTTAATAAATTTTATTTCTCTTCTTTCCTTCTTTCACCGAAACCTCTCTCCTCTCTCTTTTAATTTCGTTTCTCACTCTTCTCCCTCTTCAATTCACGTTTTTCTCCTTTTAACAAGCAAAACAACACATTCTTTTTCTATTTCTACCCTTAATGAGCCCAAAAAGTCCATATTACCCTTCCTTATAAGCTTATGCTCTTTTATGCTTAAGTGATCTCTCAAAAATGTCCTTGAACATCCTTATTACATTAACACTTTAATGCCACTTACCCATTCAACAAACCCTACTAACCTTGACATAATTATAGCTCCAAAATTAAATCTATCAAAACTCCAAAATTATTTTAAATCATGCTTACTTAAAGAAAAAAAATTTCCAGGGTCCAACATCTTGGATTCCTTCCCCTAATGTTCTTATCCTTGGAACCATTCTTCACACAGCTTTAATTATTTGATTAGTTGCGTCAATTCTATCTCCATCATCCCTCATGCTAATATATCGTACAAAAGTTCTATTCATATTATAAAATGCAATAAGTTTCACTTATAGAGACGGGTTAATATTTTTAAGACAAACTCTATATACCTCTTGACTTAATGTTTCAACCTCTATTGCTACTAGAATTTTATACTTCTCCTATAGCGGGCTATTTTGAAGTCAGGGCCATAGTTGCCTGCCTTGAAACTATCTTCTATTAGCCTAGACTATATAAAGATGTTAAAGACTTATTTCTAAATGTTAAATATGTCAATAGAACAAATGTTCCACATAAAATTTTTGTGACCAATTCCAACCTTTACTACCATTAAATAGGTCGACGATGAAATTACTATGGATTGTATTACTCACCTTCCTCCTTTATGTTTTTTCACCTCTATTTGGGTTATTATTGACCTTTTGACTAAATATGTAGGATTTTATCATTATGTAATCACCATATAGTTTCAACCCTAGCATTTAAGCTTTTATTGAGGACTTACAAAATATAAGGGATCCTTAAATCTATAATTAGTAACAGAGATCCTATCTGTATCATCAACTTTTAATGGGAATTATTTCGATTATATAGGATTATTCTCAATTATAACACCACTTAAAATTTGTAAACTGAGTGTTAGTTAGAAGTGGTGAACTAATGTTTAGAGATATAACTTCGGTGTTTTATGTATGATAAGCCTCAGTATTGGTCTTGATTTTTAGATCTCATTGAATACTAGTACAATAAAACTGATCACTCATCTTTTGATGTGTCTCCATTTTAAGCCCTCTACAGACTTCCACCTTCATCCTTCTCTTCATTTAACCTGAGTAACACTAAAATTTTTGGTTTTATAAAAACCCTAAAATAAAGAAAACAAGTACAAGCCTAGATCAACATAAATCTTGCTCGAGCCCTACCATTGCATGAAAAAGCAAGCAGATCTTCATTTTAAAGGTCAGATTTTTGAAGTAAGAGAATGGTTTTACCTGAGATTGACTCCATATAGACAGATCTCTATCTCTAAAAGGCTATTGAAAAACTTATGAAGCATTTTATGGTATGTTTAGCATTCTTTTTTGAAATTGAAAAGTATCCAACAAGTCAAAGCTTCCTCCAAAGGTGAAGATTCACCACATGTTCTACGTTTCCCATTTGAAATGTTTCTGTAGCATGTTAAGGCATTGTAACTCCTAAACATATACCTTGGAAGTATTATAGCATGTCTAGGGTGTATTAAGAAATGAACATTAAGAAGTGAACATAATGAATTAAGTGCATCTTAGTAAGAGACCTTATGGTACATAATGTAAAAGACATAGGTTAATGGGTAATTTGTTCATTTTGGCATGGACATATATACTTAGATATGAAATATGTTTGGGAATTTTTGATATGTTGCTTGCAATTATGAATGCGATGTGAGGGGATTTGGTAGAAGAAGTATCCCATTTTCTTATGGAATTTCATTGGTTAAATTGGATGTGTTTCTGTGTTGCTCTTGCATTATAAGATCGAAGTTACTTGATTTAGGATATGTACCTCACTGAATAGATAGGTTTTACTAAATAGATTTCTGTAATTCAGCCATATCTTGGCCTGTAGACCTCTAAATTGGATATTTTAAATTGTATATTAAACTAGAGACATAGATCTAAAATTTTCATAAAGGAACCAAATTTTTATTGTGCCTCTAAGATTTTTAAATTCTGGCTTGAAGCTGAATTATAGCTATTGTCCCTATTTCTGAACAGACTGTAGTGTTTTGGGTATAACTCTATGAATAATTGCATGAAATTTATTACATTAGAAATTTAAAACATAGAGGAATGAAATTAATTGATAAGATTGTAGGCCAATGTGGGAAGTAAAGGAAGAAGAAGGACTAATACGCAATTTTTCTAAAGTTAACATATGGACTAATTGGATTAAAGCATGTGTGACCAATAATAATAAAGCATGTGTATCTAATAGGAATTAAGCATATGTGTGAGTATTGAAAGTTCTGGAATGGGCATATGGAGAGGGGAGATGCATAACATTTTGGGGTCTCTATGTTCAAATTTTTCTTCTCTCCATTTTACCTTCTTCATTCCATCATTTTCTATGTAAGAAATCATGCCAATCTCAGGTAAAAATCAAGGTAAAATTTAGGGATTTTCTCTTCACCTTTATCTCTTCTTACTTTTCTTATGAAGGAATGAAATTATAAGGTTGAAATTGGGATTGAGAGGTGTATTTTTGGTGTTTCTAGTTGGTGATTCAAGCAAAGCCAAAGAGGAAGGGAAGGAAAGGCAATAGAAGACCAACTTTGTCAATTTTGAGGTTTTGGACTTCACTTAGTTGATTTCTGTATTTGTGTAGATTGAGTGGATATAAAGAGTCATTTGGATGTGGAATTGTTGCTAGGATGTTCCTTTGGTGTTATTTTGGTGTTACTTTGCATAAACCTAGTTGTATATGACAAAAGAGTATCATGTAGTGAAATTATGTCAAGGGCTTGTTTGAGTCAGTTACATTGTTTGAGTCATAACTTAGTATAAAGACCTCCAAATTGTGTTATTTTAGTTTCATATGAAACCTAAGATAGAGCTCAATATCACTAGAAGGGATTCTGACCTAAATGTGGCTCTATGACCCTTAAAATTGAGAGGGAAAATAAAAGCCGACCTAATGTTGCCCCTATTTTGGAGTAGCTTGTGATATTTTGCCTATATCTCATGATTTAGAAGTCCAAATGGTTTAATTATTAGTGATATAGAAACTATAGACATAGAGAAAAAAATTTTCTAGAAGACTTCAAAACCCAGTTCTGACTTTTCTATATGTATATTAAGGAACAAGTAGTGGTATGAATGGAGAGAGTGTCTGTCACGATTGTGGCATGGTTTTTATTTCCAATTTTTACTGTATCTTATCCGAACCTTTATGAATGTATATGAAAATTTTCAAACACCTAGAAATAAATGAAATAGGACTTATCACATGTGAATTGGGAGACTGAACATTAAAATAGAAGATTGAGCATAATGCATTCCAGAAAAAATTTACATGTACATAAATGATTTGTTTGTGTATTCATTACTCATATGTGTATAGTATGATTATATAAGTGTGATTTTGACGCCCTTTTAATGGTGGTAAACCATGAATTGTATGCATAAACGCAAATATAGATTTTATGACTTTAAATATATTTCATATAATTTGTTAATATATGAATTGTGAAATTTGTAAATGGTTAAATGAAATATTATAATGCCTGCTATGTTGTCTTAGTTATGGATAGATATGCATGCTTATAGGATTACAGTACAACTGGTACTGTTTGACACTACTGGTGTCCAAAGTTCGATACCTTTGTGTATCCACAGTTCGGTACCTTCAGGTATCTACAGTTTGATATCTTCGAATATCCACCGAACCCATTATCCAAGCCCATAGAAAATGTACAGGCTTAACACAGAAAAGAAACTTAACAGTCATAAATAAGAAATACAATATGACAACATAAATAATTGGTATTGATGAGCATTTGTATTGATTGTAATGATCAATTGTAATGATGTGTAACTATATTGATAATTCGTATCAATGAGTTTTGAATATCAATATTTAGCTTATAAATATGCATTTTCTATATATAGATAATATGTTGAAGCATATTTGCATTATGTACTTTACTTAAGTATGCCATCACTGGTTACATGAGCATTGAATATCGAAGTTTGGTTCATGAATGTGAATTTATGGTATATGAGTTGTGATATTTTTAAATATGTTTATTTGGCGGATGATTGTTGTGAGTGGTCATCCAAACTAAGTGTTTTCCCCACTAAGCTTTCAAGCTTAGCATGAGTGTTAATTCGTATAGTTCCCAGTCAGAGGAGTGAGGTATAGGGAGCATCTACAGGGACTAAGGCCAACAAATAGAAGAAAAAGTACTTTTGGAACGTGTTTTTAGTCACAGATGATTGCACGTGTAATGAAGAAAGGAAATTATATGTTTTCTTTTGGATTACCATGTAAATGTAAAGATGTATTACTATTGTTAGATGATAACATTAAGCATTAGGGAGTTTTGTAATGTGTATATGTGTAGCATTGAATAGAATTGTATACCTTGAATGCATGTACAGGAATTTGGTTGCTATGTGTGTGAATGATTGTAGGTTCTGTATAGGGGTGTTACAAGCACCATTGATGGCCTTTTCCTCCCATTACTCTGAGTTCTCAACCTATTAAATGCCAATACAAGTTTTGGAGACATGAAGGGCTACAATTCATGGAGAACCGTAAACTCATATCTTAGTTTAGTAGAACTCACAAAATAAAAATGAGGCAATAAAAGAAACCATAGTTTCTTGTAAGACATCATATCCAAATTTTGACCTTAAGGGCAATTTCAGTCTCTATAAGTTAATCAGTAATACGAGTGGGCTTGTTAATTTGGATAAGGATAGGTCACAAATAGCTAATAAAGGAGATGACTTGTCCATACTAGGCCTAAATGCTTCTAAGCGTAAGACTCAACCCTTGGATGGATGAAAGAATTTATATCAACTTAAGAATATTATAGAGAAAATATAGATAATATTATAGATTTGCTAAATAGAAGTTATTAGCCAGTGTCTTTTTGTAGCACCCCACACCCGACGAGACCCGAACCCGACATCAACCGTGATATCCGAGCCCGTGACCCGCGAGGGTGGCGTACTAGAACAATCACTACTTTTTAAAACTCGTTACAATATTTTTCTTTTCTTCCGA
>JANIHY010000208.1:44142985-44153520 GCA_027479065.1 Erythroxylum brevipes
TCAATGGCTCGACATATTAAATTCCTAAAATCATATATCTAAATTTCCATAGACATTGGACAATTATTTCAGTACCATACAGTCAATCAGTCCGTCACTCGGAGGATTTTCGGTCTGGACATTTCCTCCCGAATTTTCCAGAAAATTTCCGAAAAGTCACTATCAATTGTTAACCCCTCTAAAACATTGTCAATTCATATTTTTCAAAAGCCAAATCATTCCATAATTTCCATATAAATCAAAAATGAAACCTAATTATCCATAATTTCACAATTCATATCAGTATCATAATTGAATGCCGGAGAAAATGTCATGAATGCATGTACCTAATTGTGCCTGTGCAAAAGACTCAGTCCTCTACAATTAGAGGCCAAATGTATGCTCAGTCAATAATATGCAGTAAAAATCCTAACCCGTCCCATTTTACCAATATAACCTTCTCTTCGGTGACGGGATGTTACATCTAAAGATTTTATAAATCAGTACTAATTGAAAACAATTGAACGTTCTTCCTAATTATTTAAAGGTGATGAATCTTATGTTGATTACTCCACTATATTTGTATAATTCTGGTCACATCTAATGGCCACTAATCTAACTATGGTTAGGATAGTCCTAAGTAGTTATAAAACTTAATAATTTTTATATGAGATACTTTGAAGATTTCAAGTCAAATAATTACTTAGATAATCATCACAATAAGCATTTTCATAAATACAAGTGATATTTCATATAAAATTCTCATTTCAGGTTAATTTAATGAATTTGTTCTCTAACAAATACTCACATATTTTTCTTACTTTTTACGTAGTTTCATCAATGATATGAAAGTACCAAGTATCTCTTATATTTTCTAACATTATGTCAATGCAATGAATACAAAGAGTCTAGTAAAAAGAATTATACCTACTTTGTAACCTTTTTTGGATTGCTTTATAAGAATAATCATTGTTAGTGATTAATTGTATAATATTTTTAGGCTCAACTTCAATCATAAATTCATTAAATATCCTAAATAGAGTATCAACATTTCTTATAAAGCTAGATGCATCAATGAACTTCAAAAACATAATCCTTTTAGCATAATTATAAAAAACTTAATAATAGGCTAGTATCTTTTATTTGTCCAGTCATCAAACATGTTTAAACACTCATAAGTTTCCCAAGTCATTTTTCTTTCATCCAAATAAAATTTTATTTCACAAATAACACTACTCGAAAGATTACCACTATTTTCACCAATTAAAGGAGCTTTATATCCTAGATAGTAAGTGGTAATATTATCCACCATAGGTTGGTAATAATAAGACTATGTAGCATTGAATAATACACTTGCATCACATCACCATCTAGCTATTGCCATTTCCACATTATGATCTATTTCATTAGATTGTAATGCACTATGAATTGAAAGTTGAGCTCTAAGAATTGTTCATGGAGTTAAAAAAAATAGATACTTATCTTCTTTTCTTCCTCACATCAAGTGCAACAATCATCCTTACCACTGCAAAAAAGAACTTTTACTACCAATTTCTTAGTTTGGTATTTATCTTCTGTCTTTTTCATTTTGATACTCTTTAAATAAAGTTTTCATATGTTATTTTCTTTCATGACTAACTTTCTTATAAGGCTCTACATCACTTTTGCTTCTAGCTAAATGCTTCTTTACTCTGGTAATTCTCCTACTCTTCAAATGTTCATAGAAATAAAAATAAATAGTATGATTCTTTGTTAGATCATTGAATCTTCTTGAACCTAAAGAGACAAATTTACTGGGAGTACTTGAACTTCCCTCAATTTATCTCTAAAAATAAATAAATTATTTAAAATTAAATTATTAACTTTATATCGAAATCAATTGCAATATGTCCGAAGCAAGTACACTTACTACTTGTAAATATGAAATGATCATTACATTATAATTGAGTATGTAAAATTATATAAACTCTAAACTCTTTTAACTAAGTTAGCAATTTTCTCTTAATAACATTCCTATCATTATATGTTTAATCTTAAGAAAACTAAGTTTAAATAAGAACTTATCTAAATAACTCTAATCCTTTTAGATCATCTAAACAAACAAATAATAGTTTATTGAATTTTAGGGTAAATTATTAAAAAATCTTAAATTTATCTCAATTTAACAATACTAGCCTGAACTTTAAAAAGTGACGTCAAAATACCCAAACCTTCAATTTATTGCAAAAATAACCCAACATTAAATTTCCAGTTAATGTCGTTGACATGACTCACTATGTTAGATTTTTATACTGACTACATGACTGCCACGTGTCAACATTTTTCCACCAAATTATTTATTATTTTATTAAATTATACCACTTTCTTCTTCGTAGAAACCACTTTCTTCCATTGCTCTTTCATATCAACAATAAAGGCATCCTCTGCCTTTTCTATTTCCACAGCTTCTTTTGCACCATGTCCATGAGCTCTATGTGGCTAGTCCTGGAAATCTTTCATCTCTTTTGAAGATTTTTCCTTCTTTTCCATCTTTTTTACACTCTTACTCTCGCATGTGGCATTTTCCTTCTTTTCCAACTCTCCATTATCTTGTTCTTTCTTTTCCTGTGTAGTTCTTACATATCAAATCTCCACTTTAGAAAACGATAACTAATAATGGTGATTAGTGGAATCTTGTATAATTTTCACATGAATCCTAACTCTAAGGAAGTAATTGCAACAGAAGAAATATGGACTACAAGATTCTAACATTTGAGATGTGAGTCTATATGCTTGTCCCCCAATTGAGACCCTACAAAGGGAAGTCCGACAAGGCCACCTCAAATAGGTAATTAAGCATTATTCATTAAAGAAAATAATTGATTAAACATGAGAGAACAAAAAAAGAGAGAAGAGAAATGAAAATGCAGGTAGTAGTTTATGTTAAATCTTGACAGAAAATAATAAATAATTAGTTAAAAAAATGTTAACATGTGGCAACCACGTAGCAAATATGAAAATATGATGTGGTAGCCACGTAGTAAATATAAAAATATGATGTGGCAAGCCACATTACTAATATTGACTAAAAACTTAACTTTATAATATTTTTGCAACAAATTAAAAGTTTGGGTATTTTAACACTACTTTTTAAAGTTTAAGTTAGTATTACAAAACTGAGATAAGTTTGATTTTTTTTTTACAATTTACCCTAAATTTTATAATTAATATTTCCATAAACAAATGAAGACATAATTATGGCATGTTACCTCTTGATTAGTGATGGTGGCCCAAAATTGAAGACAAAGATGATATTAAAATTTTTCCTATGAAATTAGAGATGAAACTCCTAAGTAATCATAATTAAGGATGATAATAGGCTGAGTAGAGCTTGAGTTTGGAAGCCCAACCCCAGCCCGAGGCAATTCAGCTTAACCCCGATCCTGACTCGGTCTAGCCCAAATTTTATTTTATAAATTAAAAATGCAAGATTGGGTAGCCCAAGCCCAAGGCCAACCCCAGGCCTAATTTTTTAGAAAAACTAAGACTGAGGTCTGATTAACTAGGGCCTGACCCGTTGACTTCAGACTGAGCTGAGCTTGGGCCTAGTTGTCATTCCTAATCATAAACCATAAACTCTAAATTATCGTTATTGACGTAATTAATAAGATGATTTGTAAATTTTACTAACATAAATATTGAAATAAAACTATGGAGCATTATTAAACATTCTTTGGACACAACCTATAATATTAATACTCGTTCGAAGAAACAATTTTTTAGTTTAATAAAAATGTATAACTCAAATTAAGTCTCAACATATTTGTATAAGCATTTTTCCATATCAGATTGTTAATAAAAATGTGACAATTATCCAATTGTCAAACAACAAGAAACTAACAGCTATCTGATTCTCAAATAAGAAGGAACTTACATAAGTAGAGAGAGAAATTTTCCAATAAAAATGTAGCACTTATTTGAACCTATATCAGTAGAGAGAGAAATTTTCTACTAAAAAGGTAGCAACTATTTATTCAATTTTCAAACATAAAACAAGTTAAACAACATATTTGGAACCCATCTTATTCTCTCTCTTTTGCTATGGTTTTCATGTTACACTCAACTAATCACTAATTATTCACTACATTTTTAGTCCACATACGGTGAGTGAGGACTGAGGAGTGATAGGGACAAGCTAGAGGACTGTCGAGAGCTACAGTGACGAGCTAGAGTTTGGAGAGCACTTGATGATAAGTGATGAGTTGGAGAGTGTCTGCTAGTGAGAGAGGAGTGAGAATTGAGAGGCATAGAGAAAGGAGGACGATGAGAGAGGAAGGAAACACGGCGAAAAAAATTGGTAGGTGAATATTGATGAAAAGTCAGGACAAGATCAGATCCTAACCTTAGCATAATAATTATGAATTTTTTTTCATATTTTGATTTCTCAAAATCAAGATTTCTTTAATTCTATAAAATGATTATCACATAAATCATAATAAATTATGAATCTTATTTCAAACCTTAATCCAAAGCTTGATCATAATCCTATCGTATCCCTTGAACCATTTATGAAACCAATCATTCTCAACCACTGTAGTTGTACAAGTTTTCGACCTCTAATGATATTCATATAACAGGTTGAGAAAACTTTGTAACTCTTATAGAGAGGATTAAGCAAGAAGTGTTAGCTTTATTAGAGCTTAACCCTATTTATAATAGATTTTGGATGTTTTATTAATGTAATTGAAATTAAATTCTAATTTTAATTAAACTATAATTAGAATTATGGTCCTTTAAGTGTTGAATAGACATGGAAGAAGCAACATAATAACTATAAGACTATGATGTTTTAATACGTAATATGTTGGCAAAGCAATTACGATGTTATAGCATGTATATATGCAGTTAGTTATAACAGGCAGAGTATCAGCCCTGTTAATTATGGTTGTTAAGGAAGATTGTTCCTCTACTCAATTGTTTGGGATACTTTTATGGTACCGTTCTTGGCACTTGGATCTAATTCTCTCCTTAGCTCACCAAACCACGAAGATGGCAGACGATATTAGAGACAATCACATCTATAGAATAAAGGAATCCTTTCCTTGTGGAACCAGATGAAGGAAATGCACAAAGAAATGCATGGAACTCATATCAAAGTACAAGAAAATCAAGTGAAATAGAGTATGGAGATGAGTGAATTAAGGGAGAGGTTTCAATAATATTGAAAAATTGAATGGGGTAATAGTTTTGCAAACTTTCTGATTCGTTTCTAACAAACAAAAAAATCAAAAAAAATTATGAGAACCAAAAATAAATCAACACCGAAAATTTGATAATGTAGTTCAACACACTTTGCTTACGTGTGTGGGATTCTCTCCTAACTTAATCACTTTCACTAAAATACAATAGATTTACCCAAGGCTTTACTGAGCCGACACTACTCAATCATTGCTCTCTCAATCTCACTTTTCATGAAAGAATTTCACTTCCAATAATACGACCGTTTCGTACTAACCTCAACAGAGGATTTATACTCACTGTTTAATAATAAAGATAATTAAACGAACAACTCAAGTGATTAAAATAATTAGAAACAAAGACAAATACACTTGAGATAAAAAAGAACAACTTCCGATGAGTTCCGCTTCTCTGAAATGGATTTGAAAATTGTTGATGAAAATTGACAAAATCACGCAATATTCTGAACTACTGTCCATTAATTTGATGACAAACAAGTTGTATTAAATCCATATTTATATAGCTCTTGAAGGTGGAGAAATCAATCAAGTAAGGAGTCTTCTAGCCTTTTACGTACACAATACACTACAGCCAGCTTGAAGGAATCATCGTCCTTCAAAGGAAAGCACTAAAGCAACACTCAGTGAAGCAATAAGCATGGACAAGCAGTGAGCAGAGAAGTAACACTCACGGAGAAGCAGTGCATAGAGTGGCTCACACTAACCAGGAGCACATCAACGACGTAGTATATATATGTCTTCCAAATCAATTAATTCCTCACTATGCATTTAATGATACACCCACTGCACCACCATAACTTCTCTTCACTATAGCTTCCAATTAGACAATCACTCAGCCGCAATGTTTATTCAAAAAATGACAAGTAACACACACTACACCCCTCTATTCCATACTCAACTATAATAAACTTCGGTTGTTGATTCGTGCACAACCCACACATGCAATAGTGTCCCACTACACAGTTGATTACAAGACTCCCACACAAGATGCACATATTTTATGAATAGAATCATACATAATATTCACCAGCACATCTTACCAAGATACACATCAATTAGAGACAGAGCTCTATCACAACTAGAAGATTATCCTCAATAATTTTTGGAATCCAAGTCAAACAATTGATATCTTATATGTCCAATTAATAAATAATGCCAAAACTAATTATTTAGATATATAATATATATCCTAAAAAATATATTTTCTCACGTAAGCCCTCACACCAACCACAAGCTCCTACTACTACAGAGGAAGATAACGAATGAAACAATTTCTCCAGAATTACAATCTCATATAGCTTCCACACGCTTTGTAAGTTGAGATTTCCTACCTTAGATGAGTAGAGTGTATAATTAGATGTACCAAGTTAAGTAGTTCTTCCTAGTGTATAAGTGCAACGGTGCATGTGGAAAGTGTCACAGTAGAACGGCCAAATTATTCTCAAGTTGTAAATTGACTATGTAAGAGTTTGCATACATAAAAATAATAATTCAAAGATTTGGAGATGTTGCGTTGGATGATTAAACAAGTGAATTGAAAGATGGGAACTAGCAAGAGAATTCAATAAAAATACAAAATCTAAGAAGTCTAAAAATATATAACCTTATTCCTAATTAAAAAAAGATTTATTATGCCTTATTTGATAAGTATTTAAATAATGGCAATGCCTGCAATTTTGAAAATGCTTAACAAGCTTAAGAGGACATCATAATTGCAGTAAGTTTAAATAGACAAAGATTATTGTGCGAGGAAGATACAATTACCTTACCTTAAGCTTTGTAAGGACTTTAAAGAGTATAGAAAGGAATTAAGTTCACTATTGATACTTTTGTATTATCATAAGAGGATAATTGTGTATGGCTTTAAGTGTTCAATTACTCATACTGTCTTACATTAGATGAGGCATTGTGTAAATTTGAGAAGCAAACCATTATATTCATTTTCTAGGCCAACAAATGATGTTTAAAGGGGTCTAGTGAACAATTCTAAGTGTATTTAAAAAAGAGAAGATATTAACTAAGCTTAACTAGCTAGTCAAATACGTATGCTACAACTTTAATATTTTTGTGGAGCAACAATTACTATCATTGATAATGAACAAACTCTTCTTTAATTGAAGCTCAACACATGAGGCTAGAGTTCCTAACATTTTAATTCAACTCCGTTTTTGATGAGCTAACTATATTGCCATCTCACAGAAATTATGATCATAAGATTTAGTTAAAGGATGGAATATAAGCAATCAATATATAGCCTTATAGATCTGTTAGGTTATAAGAAGAATATCAGAGTGTAGTTTAAGAGTTAAATAATGTGTAATTCAATATAACACAAGCCCTTTTTCATTTCCTATAGCCTTGATAAAAAAAGAAGGATATTTTATGTATATTTTGTATAAATTATAGTAAGCTAAATAGACACATAACTAAAGATAAATTTTTGGTCCCCATCATTAAAGAGTTATTGGATAAGCTTCATAAGGTAATTTTGTTAATGTGAATTCTTAGCGATACTTTTTCATTTCACTAAAGTTCCTCAATATTTTAAAGCTTGATGGATGAAATATTTAGAACCATTTAAAGAAATCCATACTTGCCTTTTTTAATGATATTTTGGTATATATTGAATCCTTCAATGATCATATAATAAGTCTTATAATTGCCTTAAAGATTTTACAACAACAATACTTTTTGGAAAAGATTAATATTTTACTATATTAGGTTAATATCATTTAGCGTTGTCTATATGAACTTTTTGAAATTTTGAATATTCCCATTTTGAAAAATTTTAAACTAGCTACGATACCAGTCGCAAGAAGAACAATGGATACCTAAGGAAGTGATCCTTCCTCTAACCTAATTAGAGCAATCAACACATTTGAAACTCTTCGAGCCGATGACCAACGTAGAGACCAAGCTGATGAAATTAATATGTTGCTATAATAAGTAAAGCAATTGATGCAAGGAAGATAATATACTCACAATCCACAACCATCATCAAAATGGCCCCCATTCACAATTTTACAATCAGTGTCATTATAATATGACACATAAAAAGCAATTATGATAGTTCATAGGTCACTGATACCTAATGTCTTAGTGGATTCCATTACCACACATATTTAAGATGTCAAACCGATACACTTATGAATATATGCATGATCTTGTTAATTATTTTCTTTGATATATGAAACTCAAAGATATGTATGATGCATTTAATGTCATAAATGTAAGGTCTTCTCCTTTATCCTGAATAGTGTGGCACAATTGTAGTTTGGAATTTACCTTTAACTTCATTAGTCACTTTTAAAAAATTAAGTTCTTCCCCTTTATCTTGAATAGTGTGACACAATTGTAGTTTGTAATTTACCTTTAACTTCAATAGTCACTTTTCAATAAGTAACTATTAGGTTGATATTATAATTTGTTAATAGTAGGCTTAGACCTGGAGATTCCATCTACTTAATATTTGAAACCTAAAAGGAAGAAGAAAGGTTAAGGGATTACCTACAACACTTTGCCTTTAAGGAAACACAAATTCCTAGTCTTGACAAAAGGATGACAACAATATCCTTCATAAATAAACTCAATCATTATCTAACTTTATGGAACCCTATAAAAAAGGATCACAAAGTTTTAAGGTATAGATTATGATATAGAAATTTTTAGATTTAGAGGATGCTAAGGAAAATATGGTAAACACAACTAATAATAACAACAATAAGACTATAAAAAAAGGGTGCATCTTTGATCAACAAAGTTGAGAAGAAGAAGGATAAACATAATGAACTAAAGACAAAAATAAAGGGTATGATGACCTTGCCATGTTTAATATGTTGCTAAAATATGGTAGTTAACTATATTTTAGAGAAGTCACTTTAGCTCCTTAGCTCAAAATGAAAACTTACAGATCTAAAAAGTATCAAATCTAGGAGAAGCCTCATTAGCTCTCTAACCTTAAAAAAGAGCTTGCATGTCCGAATAGCTTAGCTTTAGGAAAACTCTTAAGCTCCCTACTTCAAAATAAAAAATTATAGGTTAAAAAAATATCTAATCTAAGATAAGTCTCTTTATCTCTCTAGCTTAAAAAAATATGTATGCTAAAGAAACTCAAGTCCAAGAGAAGTATCCTCAGCTTTTTAAATAGAAAATAAAACATACAGATTAAAAAGTCTCATATAAAAAATAGGATTCCTCACTTATAAGCCTAACATAAAGAAACAATAAGGTGAAGAAATTAGGCTCTCGATTAAGTCTTTTAGAAACTTGATAAAGTAAAGGAGTTAGACTTTATATGCCTGTTAATTTTATTTAAATCTTTTAAAAGTTTAGTAAAGTAACTTATTCATATTGTAAGCCTATAAAGTTCTTTAAAATTTTATCTTCTAAACAATTTTCAAGCTTAAAAAATGACTATATTTGTGAAGGACATATTTGGATACTTCTTTTACACCACCTTTCTATAGCCCTCAAACATTATCATTGTTGCATTTATGAGGTTTAGATAATTTCAATTCTCGAAAGACTTAGATTTATAGTAAAGATAGATTATATCAAATTTGAAGTCATCACCCTCGAACACTTTTGGACTATATGCCATCCCTTTCAACCCTCAAGCCTACCACCTTATCCTTTGACAATATTTTCTCTTTCTTTAGCTCATTAAAATGCTTAAACAATTTCTCTCTAGCATCCTCCTTTCCTTTTTGAAAATTTTAAGGTTGCTATAGGCCTTTAGGGTGACATCTTATCCTATTCTTTCTCATTAACAAACCTTCTAAGTTCTCTACAAAACTTGTTGTAACCTAAGAATACAAAAGCGATAACCTAAATAGAGAATGAGAAAGTTTGAAAAGTTAAGTAATCTTACCCTAGCAAAATGTTTTTAAGAATACATGAATGAAGTCAACATCCATCTCTTCCAAGCTCTACTTACCCACGATAGTCACCATCTCATGAATAATCCAAACACACTCTAATCTTACTAAGACAATTTTAGTCCTTTTTAGGTTAAAGTTGGTGACAAAATGCTCATATTCCCTAGTAATACTAGGTAGGATAAGGGGATAAACTGTAACACCCCACTCCCGAGTGACCCGAACCCGATATCGTTGGTGATATCTGAGTTCGTGCCCCAAGAGGGTGGCGTACTACATCAGTCGGTCGGTAAAACTTGGTATATATATTTTTTAAAACCGTTCATTCCATGTTAAGAGGAAGCAGTTTCAGTCATTTTACAATGACGCGGAGCAAGCAGTAAACAGTAGTAATACAATCATTTAATAATATTTTACAGTAACCATAAAGTACAATTACAAA
>JANIHY010000208.1:44160714-44176981 GCA_027479065.1 Erythroxylum brevipes
TATCTCATAATAAATTAAATAATCATAAACATGAAATATTATACTCGTAAATGTGTGATCATATAGGTTCATCACTAAATCGGTGGTAATTAATCCAATTACTTACTAATTAAGGTTGATGTCTAACAACACTCCTAACGATTGAATAATGTGAAATAACAACCTTACAAAGACAGAATCTGATTAAGGATAATGTATTATTACCTTCCATTATTACAACTCCGGATTATCTTAAAGTATGATTTAACTGTCAAACCCTATTAGATAACCAACTATGTTACATGTTGATCATTGATGATTAGTAAATGACTTAGAAAACTCCTTTTCCTTACTCATTCAATCGCCCTGATTAAGGCCTTAAAATAACCATTAAAATCAATGACAACATAGAGCTCAAACTCATCATCTAAAATCGATGAATCCCATCTTGACTCACCACTAATCAGATAAGTACTTAATTATCTCCAATGATCATTCAACCAGCATATTTACACACTAGGTATTTAATATCAAAACATAATAAGTGATTTATTAATTATTATAATGATCTCAGGTTAAAGAAAAAATATATATTTAAATCCTTATGAGAATATCACGAAGTGTTTATCGATTATGAACAGAATTAATTAAAAAGATGCAAACCTAATTGAATAATTAGTATGCTATACAGAAAGGTAATTACAGGCACCAAGGCCCAACTCTCACCCTCTCTAAAGCCTGCTTTAACTTTACACAGTATGCACTTTGATTGCTGCTAAAAAAATGATGGTGTCTATTAGTTTTGTTGAGAAACATTTTAACTAACTGCTGTAGTGTTGTTTTGCCATACAAGGATCAAAAATCAATGCATAAGGTCTTCACTGAATTCAGTGCTCAATGTGGAAGAACCTCTTATGCGAAAGAAAATTATTCGCAAACAGGGAGAGGAACCTATAGTGATCACATTCAGTTATGAGTGGCTGCCTCTTATCTGTTATCTGTGTGGTATAATAGGACATACTGAAACTAACTACCACAAGCTATTGGAAAGGCCAAAGGAGGAGATCTGTCGTGAGTGGCGGAAGGAAATTCAGGCAGAGGTGAGAGCTCGGAAAGCCAGGAGAGCGATACAATGGAAACTGGATCCAGGAAATGATTACGGAGCAAATTTCGTGGCACAAAATCAGGAGCTGAAATATCCACAATTAACAGCCAAAAATTCTCGTAGAATCAGCAACAATTTCTCTTTCTTTCCTAAGCAGTTAATGTTCAAATCCAATGCAGATCATGGTTATCAATTGGGCCATAATTATCATACATCCATCAGCAACTCAACCGGAAATAGCTCGATTAATGCTCTTGCGCAGACTGAGAAAGAAGTTGTGGTAATGGATATTGAGGAACTTAAAAAACGTCCTAGACATGGCAACAATGAGGACAGCTCTGTAGAGATGATGGACATGAGCGAATCAGTTTTGTCGCCACTCCCACAAAATATATCAACGGCCCGTCTTGCTCAGCAGACCCGCCGAGAGTCATGAATTATATAGCCTGGAACTGTCGTGACTTAGGCAACCATAAGACAATTTGAGCCTTGAAGGACCTAGTTAGGGTTAATAAGCCCAGTGTTCTTTTTTTGAGTGGAACTATTGCGAATTCTGTTAAGGTTGAAGAAATAAATTTTTTGTTAAAGTATGATTTCCGTTTCTGTGTTGATCGGGTTGGTCGAAGTGGTGGTCTAGCTATGCTTTGGATGCAAGAGGTCCATGCTACAGTTATAGGTTTCTCTAATAATCATATCGACCTTAGAATTGATGACTTCGTTATTCCTAAATGGCGACTTACAGGTTTCTATGGCTTCCCTGAAGCGAATAGAAAAAGGGCTAGTTGGGAGCTCTTGCGGACTCTCTCAAGGATTCATAGCATGCCTTGGGTTTGTTTTGGGGATTTTAACAATCTCTTGTCGCTTAATGATAAGCTAGGGGGAGGGGAGTATCCCAACTCTCTCATGGAGGGTTTTCGACAATGTATTTCAGATTGCAATCTAATTGATATTCCTCTAATTGGTTTCGAGTATACCTGGGAAGAGGTAGAAATACAAATTCACCTACACTAGAGCGACTTGATCGAGCTTTTGTTAACGAAGAATGGATAGCCATTTTTCTTCCACAAACTTCACAATTTGGAGTGCGAGTCATCATATCATAATGCCATAAAATTGGTGGCTGAACGTCACCTTCCTACTAAGAGGACCAAGCGTTTCAAGTTTGAAAATAAATGGTTAATGGAAGACGGCTTTTTGGACTGTGTCTCAACTTTTTGGGTCAACAATCAGGATCCCAACATCTTTCTTAGGCTCCAGAATTGCGGAAAAAGGTTACTTAAATGGCAAAAACAACTGGGTGGTAATTTTCTGAGCGGATTCACACTCTAAAGAGGAACATGACTTTGGCGCGCTTACAACATCAGCATGCGTTATTGGGGATCCAGAAAACAACGCTAACCCGTCTTCTTGCCTAAGAGGAGATATATTGGAAACAACGCTCAAAGATTTTCTGGATGCAGTATGGGGAGGCCAATTCTAAATACTTTCATGTGCAAGCATCCAAAAGGAAGCGGGTGAATTACATTATCGCACTCACTGATGATAATGGCCAACAAGTTTCGGATAATGAGGGTATTAGTAAAGTCACCTTAGATTATTTTGCTTAGTTGTTCTCTATGTCAGGTGGTTCAGATTTCAAGCATTTTGACGGTGTTCAGTCAGTGGTAACTACGGAGGACAATGATCATCTTCTGGCACCATTACAGCAAGATGAGTTTAAGAGAGTGATTTTTGATATGCATCCAGACAAGGCACCTGGGCCGGATGGGCTAAACTCGGCATTTTTTCAGAAATGTTGGCATATTTTAGGGATGGATGTGTTCAACAATTGTCGTAATTGGATGGACAAACAGGAATTCCCGGACACACTCAACGACGCCATGATTGTTTTGATTCCTAAAAAAGACAATCCTAGCTGTATGAAAGATCTTCGGCCAATAGCTTTGTGTAATGTCCTTTACAAAATCATAGCCAACGTAATGCGAACTGACTCAAAATCCTCCTCCCTAGAATAATCTCTCCCATGCAATCGGCTTTCGTTCCAGGACGACTCATTACCGACAACATTATGGTTGCCTTTGAAATCATACATTACATGAGAAACAAAGGTAAAGGAAAAGTTGGCGAAGCTGCTCTTAAGATTGACATTAGCAAAGCATATGATAGAGTTGATTGGGGTTACAGTTCATCTTATTAAAGTTGGGATTCGATAGGAAGTGGGTGGAGCTCATCATGGTGTGTGTTACCACAGTTCGGTACTCGGTGGATTTTAATGGTTCTGAAATTGGACCTATTATTTCTAAGCGAGGTTTGAGACAGGGAGATCCGCTATAATCGTATCTTTTCATCCTATGTGATGAAGGATTATCAGCGTTGCTCTGAAAAAATGAGACGGGATGGGATATACACGGAGCTAGAATTTGTCCAGGTAGCCCTAGTGTCTCTCATCTCTTTTTTGCAGATGATAGTTTTCTTTTCTTTCGGGCAAATGCAAGGGAAGGGCAGCAGGTTAAGAGGATGTTGGATATATATGAAGCGACGTCGGGACAAGCGATTAACTATCAAAAGTCAGGTATCATGTTTAGCTCTAACACCACACAAGCGGATAGGAATGTGGTGGAATCTATCTTAGGTGTAAGCACTCCTATTGATCATGGAAGATACTTGGGCCTCCCATCACTAATTGGGAGAAGGAAAAAACAGGTCTTTTCATTTATTAAAGATCGCCTTAGTAAGAGTATCATGAGCTGGAAGAATAAACTGTTATCCAGGTCGGGAAAAGAAGTGGTTATCAAGACTATTGCCCAAGCGTTGCCAGCTTACTGCATGAGCCTTTTTCTTCTCCCTCGAGGAACTTGTGATGAATTACAAAAATTGATGAATTCTTTCTGGTGGGGATCGGGCATGTCAAACAGGAAGAACATACATTGGGCAAGTTGGGATCGACTTTGCGCGCCAAAAAAATATGGGGGCATGGGTTTCCGGGATCTGAATTGTTTTAATCTAGCCATGCTAGGCAAACAGGCATGGCGATTTATTGAATACCTAGACTCTCTTCCGAGCAAAATCTTTAAAGCCAGATATTTTCCAAATAGTAGCTTTCTGGAAGCGACGGATCGAACCAATGCGAGTTTCATTTAGAGAAGTATTTATGCCGCAAAAGATATACTGGTTCATGGGGTGCGGTCGAGGCTTGGTGATGGGGCATCGATTAATGTTTTCAAGGATCCGTGGCTTAATGAGGATGATAATTTTTTCATCACATCCCCTACATTTCAATATTCGAATAACATGAAAGTGAAGGAGCTTTTTAATGAGTCGGGTTTGGAATGGGATGAGCAGCTACTTGAAGGCATGTTCACGTCTTATGATGTCGGACGAATTTCTAGAATTCCCATTGCAATTTTAAGACCACCTGATAAGATGATTTGGCATTACAATAGGAATGGGTTGTATTCGGTTAAGTCAGGCTATAAAATGGCGCTTAGATTGTTCAAGGATAATGCAAATTTTACTTTGGATAAACCTTGGAATCGGTTATGGAATTTGCCTATTCCCCCTAAGGTAAAGGACTTCACATGGCGACGTGGTCGGGAGTTTATTCCATGCAAAGTCCGTCTGCTGAGGAAGGGTGTCACGCTCCAAACTGATTGTGATGTTTGTGGCATTGAAGAAGACATGAATCATGTGTTATTCGAGTGTTCTAAAGCACAAGAGTGTTGGGGCATAGCGAATTTGCGTGTTCCGGTACTGAGGAACGACGCCATGTTGGGGTTTATCTTAACAAACATGCCTACATCTCTTTCAGCCCGCGTGTTAACCATTTTATGGAGCATCTGGTATCACTGCAATCTACGCATCTGGCAAGGTAAGATTGTCCCCTCCTATATGATAATCCAATTTGCCGATAATTTTCTCAAAGACTGGCAGGACGTTCGACGTTGTTTTGAGAGGGTTAGCGCAGCAGATAGTGGCCCCAGCTCTTATGTTTCAAATTGGAGTCAACCATCGGAAGCCTTCATGAAATGTAATGTCGATGCGTCTATCTTTAAGGAACAGAATGCTACTGGGTTTGCTGTTGTACTTAGGGATGCAAGGGGCAGATTTATAGCTGCTCTCTCTGGGCATTATTCATCTCTGTTTGATCCAGTTATAGCCGAGTTAATGTCAATACGGGACGCATTTTCATGGTTGAAGGATAAGCAAATTGATCATGTTATTGTAGAATCGGATTGCTTGCAAGTGATCCAAGCCATCACAACGTTTTCTTTAAATTATTCAGAGATTGGGATGCTAGCGTTTGATTGTCACATGCTTACACGACAATTCTTTCATTTGTTCTTCCAATGGACACGTAGAAGTGCCAATAAGGCAACTCATGCTTTAGCGAAGATAGCCTTACTACATGCAAATTACCAACGTTGGGATACTAGTCCTACTTGTTTACGGTCTATTATATTATTAGAGCAATCCGTTTGTATGATCGATAATAGGGAAAGGCTTATAAGACCTGGATGTATGGGATAAGCTTGTCGGCTTGAGTTAGTTTTTTAGCCTTTCTTTGTTTTCGATACTTGGCCTTTCGTCAAAAAAAAAAAAAAACGTAAATCATGGGTCTCACCGTCCCAGAATGATTTATATAATAGTAAAATATATATAATATAACCCCAGCACTACATCACACTCCGGACCATAGCTCTTCCGCAATACTTCTGGGGCTACGTAGTAGTTAATGAATAAGCTGCTATAAGAGAGAGGGAGAGCGAAGAAGTTGAGAGAAAAGTGGTTTATAAACCGCAGTGATGCGTAATTACAGACAACCTTCCATATCCCTAATAATAACGATCCAGACCTCCTTCCATATGTCTAGCAACAGACTACCGAACTTAAACAGTAAGCATATTTGTCCTTTCGTGAAGTCCCAAACATTTTATCGCGAGAAGTGGTAGCATGCGGTCAAATCATAGTTATCTACAACACTAAAAGAGTAAATATATAACAAGAATTTCCTAAACACATACAGAAAAACTGTCATCATTGAACACCAGAATCTACTGCGCCCGAAAGCTGTCTGTTTTATCAAGTCTAGCTGTTCCTGAACTTGATGATTCTCCCAGTGTATCAGCTGAAGCTGCTGTTTGGGATGGTTCCCTCTTCAGAGAAGTTGGCAGTCCTGAAATCTCCTGAAAATAGAAATAGAACATCAGAATAAAACCCTTTTAAATTCTAACTTATCATGCCACTTGCAGTTCAATACATTTGAACTCTACAGGTTTAGAAATTATTACATATATGGGACACCTTTTTAATAACATTTTTTACAAGTACATGAAGATGATCTACAGATGGAAGAATGAATGGGAACTGATGTTACCTTCATAAGATGCAATCTCAGGGCACATGGTCGAACTTGATTTCCAATACATGCCATCACAAATTTTGAGTACTGATATAAAACATCTGCAGCGGCTTGCTTTTTCTCTTCAATCTGCAGGCATTATATACTTATTCATATCACAATCATAATGGTCATATCAACACGAAATAGCAGAAAATTCCAGAGATTGTTAAGACAAAGATTCAGAAGCACAAACTAGTCCATTCAGTCAAGCCTTCCAAGTCTAAGAATAATTTTATAACAAGATGTAACATCAAATATTACCAAGTTTTTGCTGCATATTATAGGCAACCACATAAACAAGCAATTCAACTTCAGATGGTGATACAGACAACTTTCTTGTTAATAAAATTGGTAATAAAACAATTCAATAATGCCTTGATTCCACCCCCACTAGTCATTAAAAGTGTTGATTTCTAGCACAAAAGGGGGAATTGTTGCTTTTGAGAACAAGTATCCAACATATTCCAGACAGTCCCATGGAATTTAATGGTCATAACATTAATCACCCAAAACAACTCACAAGATACGTTACTTCCTACTGGTATGCAATGCAAGATTGTGAGATTTAGTGAAACAGCAATCAAAGGTATGCCAGATAATCATCAGTGTATCAAAAAGTTTTTCTTTTTCTTGACATCTCATTCTGGGTGCTCAAGACATGAATTGTACGACTCGGCCATAACACTTCCCAAAATCAATGTCAAACTTTCTTAGGTGGAACAAATCGATCCTCTAGTTGAATGAAAGTTGAGAAACATTTGAAGAATAATAAAAATCTGCTTCAAGCTCTATCACTGCTTTTCCAACCAAACTCTAAAAAACTGAGTTCTAGCCCATTAACAAGAAAAGAAAAGATCCAATTGACAATGAACCACAATAGGAAAAGATGCCAACTTGGTAATAAATCTAAAGATATGAAATTTAAGAGCATCGCCAGATCTCACAAACCCAGAAGCCGATACATCACACAACCGTAGTCAACATGAAATTGGGGGCACCGGCTATAATAGTATGCCATCAAATCTAATAAGGTAAATTTTGATTCAACTACTACCTTTGTATTAAAATTGGGGAATTAATTTCAAGGGAACTTTCTGGGTATCAAAATTCACTCTTGCAGAACGAAAAAGATTTTAGCTTTAAGCGAGAAGTAGAAACTTCCCTTGGGAAAAGATGCAGTAAACAGCTAATTGCTGATGAAATTTACATTAAAAAAACGAGAAAAGTGACATAGAATCAACCGAAACGGTAGGAACTGATCAGAAACGGTAGTTAACTTCGTGTGCAATAATCAGAAAGAAAACTGGGAGAAAATGAGAAGAAGAAAGATACACAAAGGGCCCAAAGAGCTTGAGACTGATTAGGGTACCTCGTAGTCTTCTTTCATCGTTAGCTACCCTTCCAGAGATTCCTCCTCCGTGATGAATCGAATTCTAAAGCTTATGTTCTTGAAGGAAAGTTAAAACTCTGCGAAGTTTAAAAATATTTACATTAAGCTTACAGCATGGCCTATTAGCTCAGTTGGTTAGAGCGTCGTGCTAATAACGCGAAGGTCGCAGGTTCGAGACCTGCATGGGCCATATTTTTCACAGATCTGAATTTATCTTTTCTAATTACAACGTAATCTCTTATTAGTTTTGATGTAATATAATAAGAATAAAACTGATCAGCTATTATGAGTTATAAAGTTAGACCTTTTTATAAATAGCATATTTGAGAGCTTTGTCTCGAGATAGATAAAGGAGAAGGAACACATTAAAAGAGAACATTCATTTATATATTTTTGGGAAAATAATAAAAGTCAGTCTTTATCGTAACTTTGGGGTGTTTATTGTTGCATATGATCATTTAATATTTTCGTAGTAGTTTTACTCAAGTGTTAGAAGTAAACACTACAAAAGTTGAGAGGCGTTCAAGAATAAAGTTTTATTAGTCAACGATCATATGAGAATGATGAGTCTTACTTAAGCAAATCTAAGCGAGATTGTCGTGCAAGGAAGTAGGCGTAAATTGCACTATAAGTTTCATGTCTGGATATACCTTAAAATAATTAGTATCAGAGCCAAGATATCGATATGACAAGAGGTAGCAATTTGTCAAAGTGTGTAAGTAAAGTAGAGACACTCATAAAGCCAATTCTTTGAGGGGAGAAATATGTCACTTCTTACTCATCTCGGTTTGAGATTTCGGACATACAGATCCAATAGTTATAGCATCAAATAACAAATTTAATGAAAGCACAAGCAAATTCTACACGGAGATCATGATCTTAAGGCATGTTGTAATACAAGATGTTAACCCTGCTGAAAGCACTTTAGTGAAAGTGTAAGAGCTCTAAGTTTTCCATAGTAAGCAAAGTATCAAGGGGTCAAAAATTTCTTATGAGATATTGACCAATACTTTATAACTGCAAGATATCCGATACGGAGAAGTTGCTGATTATGAATTTGTATATGGTGGATGATGCAAAGTTGTGATAGAGAATAAGAATCTCCAATGACATCAGTGCGAGTAGACCTTTGGGAGAAAATGAAGAAGCAGTAACAGTTCAGCTCTTTCCTAACAACACTTCATGACTTATGAGGGAAGCTTTAAAGCATTTGAAGTAAGATGGTTCGGTGTCGAAGTATGTAAGGAAATTCCAATATTTGATATTAGATATGCAGAATATGTCTGAGGAAGACAAATTGTTCAACTTCATAAACGACTTGCAAGGTTGGATACAAATAGAGTTTTGGAGCCAAATTGTGGAAGACCACTCAAGAGCATCAATGGTTGCAAATGTCTTAGTAGATCCCCAAATGTCACCATTAATTTGATCTAGTAACAAGGGCAAAAAGAAAGGTATGACACATAATGGCTTGGAGAAAGCCAATGAGAAGGCATGTAAATCTTCTCAATGTAAGTCCAAAAAACAAATGCAAAAGAATATTACTTCTTTCATCTGTGAAGGAACACATTTTGCTCGTGAATGTCTAAGATGGAAGGTGGGTGAGGAGCAAATGAATTTCATTGTCATGAAGGATCGAGGAGAAGAAACCTAAAAAATTATACTATGTTGGACATAATAGGCTTTGTGAAGGTATGTTTGAACAAAAGCAAGGACAAACTCGAAGAATAGGAAAAATGGTACGTCAAAGATATGTTAATGACTAAACAGTCTTCGAGGAAATCACATTCAGAGGAGTACCCACATATCATTTCGACAAAGACGCCGAGTTCTTCTAGTAGAGGTAGTTGTTAGACCCTTAAATCATAATAGTGGAATCGTGTAGGCACTAATGAGCCTTTACCAATGTTTGACACTCGGGCCAAATCGAACAATGCAAAGACTTGCAAGTAGAGAAGGAAACCAAATACTGTCAATAAGCTAGCGTACATTAGTGCACATTGGTAAAAATCCTTTACGAGATGTAAAATTCATGTATGAGACTAAAAGAAAGCTTGAGATGGACCTTAGGTTGAATGTTAGCTAATCACATGCATGAAGGTGATATGTGAGAGCTCTAAGAACTTAATGTGTATTCAAATAAATGAATCGTGAATAATGAATTTGACGTGGGTAAGCATTGAATCAGATTATTGTACAATGAAAAGCTTTGGACTTTGATGACTCATCATCAAGATATAAAGGTCAAGGAGAGACCTTAGATAATGTGACAGATAAAATCATAGTTAATAGACATGAATTCTAGAAGATAAAAATTATATGGGATGATCATTTGAAGATGGTGAAGTTCTTTGTAGATATAGCTGTTTTTTCCTAATTAAATGTAACATCTTATCTTGTTAGTTGTGATGTAAATAAATCCTATTAGATAAAGCTCTTTTATATGAGAATGTCATTTAATTAGTTAATGTGGTATAATCTGATAAGAATAAAGGTAATTTAATTAGTTCAGTTTAATTAAAATTCTGAATTGTAAATCTAGATGTGCCCATAAATAACTTATTTAAGTCTTGCCCCAAAATAAAGATAGAGAAAAAAGGTAACACATTGAGAAAAAAAAACACTCTTTTGTATACTTTTGGAAAAATAATAAAGGTTAATTTTTACTACAATTCTTGTATGTTTATTGTTGCCTATGATTATTTATTTAATACTTTCATAATATTCTTATTCGATGCGAGATAAACATTGCAAGAGAATGAAAACAAGATTTTGTTAATTAATAATTACATGGAAAGACTAAGTCTCACTTAAGTTGACATAAATGATATTGTCCTGTAAAAAAAATAGGCACAACTTGCAATATAAGTTCAGTGGACCTTTGTAACAGCACGGAGGGATTTATAGTCCAATTTTAAGTTAAAATGGCCTCACTATAACAAGTTTAATGTATATTGTCAAAACAACTAGAAATTTAACTTATTATACTTAAAAGAACATTATGTAGAAAACATAAGGCGTTTAAACTCGTTGTATCATGAATTAAGTCCAACCACCATCGGAGATTCATTCTATGTAACATCAGTTCCAGACAATCTAAAATATTAAAGAGAAAAATAAAACAAAAGTAGCAACCACAAAAGTACAATCTTCGGAAGGAGAACTTGTTGAGTGCATTCACTAGGGAGTAAAAGTTCAAAGCTATGAAATGAAGACAAATCATTATGTTTCCTTTGTAGGGGCTTTCTTTGCTGCCTCAGCAGCTGCCTTTTCGGCTTCTATCTCAGCAACAATGGCGTCAATTTCAGCTTCTTCAAGTTGCCTAAGGCCATGTTCTCTCGTCATCACAGCCACTTCTATGTTCTTTCCCCCACTTTCTACAACCTACAACAAATATAAACATGATCCAAACCCGTGAGCAAAAAAATTGTACAAATCTATCCTTTACACCTAAAGAACACTGCAGTGCCTAATATGTATACAGGTGTATACTATGCACTTGATGTTTACTGTAGCATTGTGCATGCCTTTAAAAGACAGTTTTAACTATCCCTGTGTCATGGCACAACGCATTAATGCTCTGAATCAAAGATAAAGACTGGTGTTCATCACACAAATTAAATACACTGCATGTGCAGGAAATCAGACCAGACAGCAGTTTTAATCTGTTGCAACAGCCCTGCATGCGTTAGCGTCTAAGTTCAATATTTTCATGGAAGAGCTTTTCAAGCACAGCTAGCATTTAGACAGCTGAGCTTTCCAAGCACAGGTAGCATGTAGACTTTCAAGCTTTTCAAGTGAAAAAAGAAATGCAAAACAAAAAGAAGGCAATACTTGGTCACCAATAAAGCCACTGATCCAGCTGCACAATACCTATTGAAGAGGGTGTTTGTGTAGTGTGAGCCAATTTAAGTCTTAAATAGTACAGGAGGCAGAGAGCTACCTCTAATAACGCACGAATTGCAAGCTTGATGGTTTCTTGTCCAGAAGTTTCCTTATAGTTTTTCTCCAGGAATTCTCTAATGGAATTTGAGTTTCTACCAGTTGCATTAGCTTTCCAAGCTGAAAACGTTCCGGATGGATCTGTCTGATACAAAGATGGCGCCCCAGTGTATGGATCAAAGCCAATGATTAATGTTGAAAGGCCAAATGGTCTCACCCCACCACTTTGGGTGTACTTTTGCTGAAGCCCTGCAATGTATCGAGTGATGTACTCAACAGTAACTGGATCCTCAACAGTAAGCCTGTGACTTTGACACTCAATGCGCGCCCTGTTTATCAGGACTCGTGCATCTGCTTTAAGGCCAGCACAAGCTAATGCAATATGGTCATCCAGGTTCACAATCTTCCTAACTGATCTGCAAGATTGGTGCCAACAAATAGAGAGAAGAGATATGAACTCAAGAACCATTATAGACATTCATATAAACACAGGTTCATGCACAAATATAATCAATTTATTCTCAGAAACAGCCAATGTATGGCCTAAGGTACAGACATTGAATTTGAATATAGCCCATTTCTTTACTCTCTTGACTATTTTAAGGCTCTTGTGGTTGAATTTTTGCATACAAATCCATGAAACAACATCTCAGACTCATGTTTTCTCATACACATACAGGTTCGTAGGAACAAAACCTGTGATAACTTACACATATCCTTCTTATCTCTTGTAATTTTGCCTCCAAAAATGGGCATAATATTCTGCACAACCATTGCAATTTAACCGACCAAGTGGAACCTGGGAGTCTACGATCTATCTTCAAGTTCAAAATTCCTCAAGGAAAAGAACATGCTTGGAAATTATTGAAACCAAATAGTGTAGATAGACCAGTTGTATTAGTCTAAAAAAATGCAGCTTTTGAGCAAAAGATGGAGATTTACGGATTTTGTAATAATTCAACCTACTCTCAAAATCAGGGTAAATCTACCTCGAATTTTACAATCGAAAAAGCAACATATCAACATCAAGTTCGATAGTTTAAGATATACTGATGTTCACAAGCATACAATAAACTTCAGCCTGATTTTCAATATACCCACCAAAGAGAAAAAAGGAAAAGTTAAAATTATTTAGTCGAACCGGGAATCTTGGAGTTTGGGAGTGGATTTCTTCTCGACGCCGAGAACAATGGTGTCGAAGCCGCGGACGCCGACGGCGGCGTTACCTTTGCGAACAGCTTCAAGGGCGTATTCAACTTGAAAGAGATGCCCATCTGGTGAAAACACCGTAATTGCTCTATCGTATCTCGCCATGTCTAATTAATCTTCTTCTTCTTCTTCTTTGGCCTTTCTATGTGACTGTAAGCAATGCAGTACCCAGCCTGCGTTTCTTTTTGTCCTCCTGTGAATTCAACTTAGGCAACAAGTCACACCAAAGCAATTACCAATCAGGGATTCACAGTCGAGAAAGAGCAGATGTCGGGTTGGGTCAATGTGACAGTTTAAGTTATGTCGGATATAGTTGAGAATGGATTGGTTTTATTAAAGGGTAAATTAATAATAAAATTTTTAATTTATAGTGAAAATATTTATTTTCACACCTCATATCGACAAAATTATTTAACAAATAAAATTTGCAGATCAAATAATAAATATATTAAATGATTAATTTAAAATTTAAAATTTAAAAGAAACTTTATTTTTTGATATTATTCCACTCAAATAGGAGAAATTAATAAAGAAAAGTTGCTTTTGAAAATTAATCAAATTCATTAAATTTAAATTTAATCTAAACCTATTGTTTGTCAAGTCTTTCCATCTCGTCGAATCGTTGTCTATTTATAAGGGAATTCGACGAGTTATATCAAATCAAGCAATAAAATCATGGTATAATAATATCTACTTAGAAAAAAATATTTGAGATTTGAAGAGATCTAGTAGTATATATTCTTATCTCTAATTAGTAAAGAGTTTGTTTTTAAAGATAAAGAGTAAAAATAAAAAATAGGTAAATAAATACGTAGACAAGAAAGAAGAAAAATGCAAAAATAAATCAAACAAAATTATTACAAGCAAATATTTAAGCAAGTAAGAAAATGTTTAGGTTAAATAACTAGGAGGAAAGTACCATGTATTAAAAATTTTGGCCAAATACAAGACATAAGATTCTAAAGAAAATGCTTAAAAGACCTAAGAGAATAAGAGAGACCTCTCTATATGAGACCATTTATTCTTATCCTAGTACACCAAAGTTTTTTATTAAGGATCAAGTTATCAATAAGCTCCAACAAAGTCGTATCATTCTTAATTCCCCTAGTTCTTCCTAGGCCTTCCTTTTTTCTTCTTACTATCTCTAAGTATATTTTTTCTCACATCTTCTCACTAAAACGTCATAGTGTCTCATCTTAACATATCTAAACTACCTAAATCTTGGCTCTCTTAATTTTTCATTAATATTAGCCACCTTTAATTTGTCTCTTATCATTATATTCTTGACCTTAGCTCTTTTGTTAAGGTTACATATTCAACGAAGCATTCTCATCTTTGCCATCATTAGCTTATGATTATACACTTGTTTAATGGGTTAACACTCCGCCCCATCATAATTACTAAATGATATAATTTACATTTTAGCTTGAGTAATATCTTCTTATCACATAAAAATCCTAATACACTTCTCCATTTTAACTACCCTATTTTGATATGATGAACTATGTCCTCATCGATCTCTCCATTTCTTCAAATGATAGATCCTAGATACTCAAAACATTCTTTTTGTGATATAACTTCTGAACTAATAACTACCTCCACATCGAAAGTCATCTTATGGCTCAAAAAGTTACACTTTAAGTACTCAATTTTTGTCTTGCTCAATTTAAAGCCTTTCAACTCTAACTTATCCCTCCAAAGTTTTAGCTTAATATTGACACTTTTTTGTCTCGTCATCTAAAATAATGTTACTGGTAACAATATACGCTAAGGCATATCCCCTTGAAGATTCTTAGTGAGCTCATCTATCACTACTATAAACAAAAATGGGCTCAATGAGGAGCCTTAGTGTAGCCCAATATCGATAGAAAAACGCTTTGTATCTCCTCGTATCTTCCTTAATTTAGTCTTTGTACCTTCATATATATTCCTAATATTTCATATATAGGTCATAAGAACTTCATTAACTTCTAAATACCTCCACATGATTTTCCTAAGTACCTTGTCATATGTCCTCTTTAAATTAGTAAAAATCATGTGTAGGTTACATTATTTTTCTCTGTAATATTCCATTAATCTTCTAAGAAGATGTAAAGTTTCTATGGTTGACCTTCTTAACATGAAGCCAAATAGTTCTCCGAGATAGAAGCACCCTTCCACATTGTCTTCTCAATCACCTTTTCTCATAACTTTATGGTGTACTAAATAGTTCGATGCCTCTACAATTGTTATAACTTTGAATGTTGTCTTTTTTCTTATATAGAATAATTAACATACTAAATCTCCCCTCCTTTGACATTTTGATGGACTTAATGACCACATTGAAAAGCTTGGCTAGCCAGGTAAGACCCTATTTTCCTAGGCTCTTTCATACCTCTATAGGTATCTCATCAGGCCCTACTACTATGCTACTCTTTATCTCCTTCCCCTATAATCTATTGGTAACGATTAAAGTTACGATATCTCCCAGACATGTAAGATCACCTAAAGTATTGTTGTCCTCTACACCTTTATTAAAAAGATTATAAAAGCACCTCTGTAATCTTTTGTTAATATCATTTCCATCCATGAGCATCCTCCTTGCTTCATCTTTTATATAATGAATTTCATCCAAGTCTCTCTCTTCTTGTTTCCTAGCTCTCACCAATTTAGCATATCCTTCCAATTTGCAGTCTTCTCCATATATGACTTTATCCTTAAGTTATTCCACCATATCCCTCTTCAGGTTCCATCATTTGACTTTGGTACACTCCCTATAACTTCTATTCTTCCTCCAACTCTTAATTATAAGATCTAAAACTAACACTTTATGCTGATTTAATAAGCATGCGCTACGTATTATCTTGCAATCCTTGCAACTAGGTCGATTGCTTCGCCTCATAAGGAAGTAGTTAATTTGAGTTTTCATGATTCTGTTCTTAAAAGTCACCAGGTGTTCCTCGTTTTTCTTGAAAAAAGAGTTGATTGTCACTAACTTAAATGCTACAATGAGATCTAACAAAATAGTTCCAACATCATTCTTATCACCATACTTGAAACCCCCATGAGGCCACGGATACCTATCTAACGTTGCCCTTATATGACCATTAAAGTCTATTCCTATAATAACTCTCTCGTTAAGGGAGATCTGCTGAATTGTCTCATCTAGCTCTTTTCAGAATTGGTGTAACACCCCACTCCCGTAAGACCCGAACCCGATATCGTTGGTGATATCCGAGTCCGTGTCCCGCGAGAGTGGCGT
>JANIHY010000208.1:44178189-44190121 GCA_027479065.1 Erythroxylum brevipes
TTGATATATGAATTTTATTGTTATGTGAATTTTGAAATTTAGGAAAAATTATGAATGAAATTTGTTTGATATGACGCGGCATGAAAACTAAGTTTCAAAATGTGCCTTCGGGCAATTTGATTTTCGAGTATGATATGTGCTATGTGGGTTTGGTTAGGTCCCATAAGTTAGAGTCAGTGCACTGGTCTCGATTTTTAAAAGGCTTATCCCGCCTGCCAGCTAGTGGCACTGGAGCTCCGATTTCGAACTCCCATAAGTTTACGGCTACACAGGACCGCTATGCTGGACTGTGCAGTACGTTCCGTTTGGACCGAAACCAAACTGTAAACGATCTAGAAGGGGGTTGAATAGATATTTAAATCTTTTGATAAAATTATACAATAAAAACAGAAGTTAATTCACACAAAAACAATTTACACAAATTTAAATGTAAAGAGTAGGGAAGAAGAGCAAACACTATTTTTATAGAGTTTCGGTGCTAAGACCTACGTCCTCTACCTAAGCTCTCACTTAGGATTTGGCAAACCACTTTACTATACACTTTTTAGTTTAGTGCGAACTCTTACAATACCACTTGACTTCCGGCTCAAGTTACTTTTACAAACGATTTGTTTTCCAGCACAAATCCTACCTCACTAGTGATCTTTCACTAATCACTCAACTAGCACAAGAAATGAGATCAAGAAGATAGAACAATGCTCAATACAAATATGAAATAAGCTTAAGAGCAACAGGGAGCAATTTTGGAACAATAGTGGAATAATTTGGCTTATAGGACTTCTGTACATTGATCCCTTGATGCACCACAATTTATCTGGAGCTTTTGAGAGGAATATAGACGTTGTAAATCCTTTCTAGCCGTTGCATGAATTCTTATGAACATTGCTTAATTTCCTCCTTTCCATTTGTGAATGATTCCGATAAATCTTGTCCATCTCTACCTGTTAGTCGACTAGTCGAGCTGTTATAGTCGACTAGTGTTAACATATTTCACTGCGGGCTTTAGCTTTGCTCCTCGATAAGTCGACTAGTGACATGATAGTCGACTAGTGTTCCTATTTAGTTGATTTGTAGTCAACTTGCAACATATCAGTCGACTTGTTTTAAACCCCATATGATGATCCTTAATTCTTAGTTGACTTATGATATACTTAGTCGACTTATTACTGATTCCAACGGATAGATTTAATCAAATCTCCCCATAATCTTCATTTTTAATGTCTAAATCATGTTGAAGATTGTTTCCTTCTTGATTCCTCAATGATTTACAATGTCTTCTAGATTTCTTTTAATCCAAAACACCTGAAATAAATTTCTTAACCAATTCTATACATTTTATTATTATCAAAACATAAGTAGGATTTAATTTGTCAACCACCCATGGTACAACAAAGTATACATGACCATAAGCTAATCAAAATTAGATGGTCCAGGCAGCTAGTTTTCTACATAATGCTAAAACACAATATTGTATAGTTAGAAAAGAATAAACAAAATATTGAAAACTATAAACAAAAAAAACTTAAAAATTTTAATGGATTGATAAAGACTGAGCAACATATCAATAATGAGCAAACACAATCTAGAACCAATCATATGTATATCAAATAGAGAAGAAAATTTTTTGATAAACCAAATAACAAGAAAAGGGAAACAAGAAAATTGATTTGATCTATTTAAGATGCTACACACCAGCTTTGTATATTCTCGTTATAGTTAGCACCATTCACCAAAAATTCCTTCATTGTGGGGCTCACTTTAAATCTAGAAAAGAAGAGAGCAAAGCACAAAGTTTTCCAAAAGCCAGACGAGGAAACATTTGGAAGAGGATTGAAAATTGACCAAACCTGACCGAATCTAAGATACTAACAAAAATGAGATCCCAAAATTAAGAACCAGAAAAGTTCTATTCTTTTCCAATAATGTCCAACAAATTAAAAAATTGAGTTTGCAATAATGAAGAAGCGTAAGGTAACACTAATAATAAGAAGATGTAAACCCCTTTTTGAACCACTAGTATTATTTGATCCTAATAGTATTATCAAGTACAACAACAACAACACTTAGTATGAATCCCGATGATACGAATGGTCTGAAGAGGTCCAGTAGTATGCAACCTTACCCTTAACTAGTAGAGAGGCTGGCATGGAAAAAAATAAACAGATAATATCCCCAAGAAAGCTAACGTCTAGTAGATAGATCAAAAATCTCTAAGACCCAGAAAACACGACTTAAGAACCTCGGTATATGAAACCTTAGACCTGGAAAGATGCGATTTGAAGAACCCTCAAGAGTTGAATACTAAGAAGGACGATCACGCCTTCAATAAGTTTTCAATTAATCAAAAAGAGAAGTGTCTTCCTTACAGTGGAAAAAGGTATTTATAGTATAGGAGTATGCCTAGCCATATAAGGTAAAATATCTAAATTAATTAAGAACATGGTCTAAAGACTAAATAGGAAAATTAATTCAAAGAGCAGTATTTGGGACAATTTCCTTTGAAGTAAGATTCTCTGCCAAATTTATTCCTTCGTTTAGTACACATTGCTACAATGGTCCAACTGACGTAATGGGACACCTCCTCCTCCGGTTTGATACTCGAACTCTTCAATTAAATCTCCTGAATTAATCATGCCATCGACTCCTTAATTCTCTTAGCATAAGCTCGAGTTATTGGTCCAACTAGCACATGCAGAGGATCTTGTCGCCTTATCTTGGCCTTGTTCATATCATCCCCTCCTTCGTCAAGAGAATTCATCCACAAATAACACCTACGTCAAAAGTACATTAAAAGTGGTCGATACATTGTACTCACCTAGGAGCTTTAATTTGTATGTGTTTGTCGTTGATCTTTTCAATGACTTAAAACGGTCCATCTCCTTGTGGTTGCAACTCATTTTGCCTCTGCTTTGGGACCCTTTCTTTATGCATATGGAGCCACACCCAATCACTTGATTCAAAGACCACTTTACGTCGTCCCTTATTGACTTGAATCGTATACTGTTCATTCTTCTTCTTAATTTGAGCTTTCACTTTCTCATGAAGCGACCTCACTAGTTCTGCCTTCTTCATGCCATCTAAACTAGTCCTTTCATCAACAGGCAAAGACATTAAGTCCAGTAGGGACAAAGGATTAAAACTATACACAATTTCAAAAGGTGAATAACCAGTAGACGAATGTACAGTTCTATTATATGCAAATTTAGTAAAAGGTAAACACTCTTCCCAACTCTTAAGATTTTTCTTTATAATGGCACGAAGAAATTGAGATAGAGTTTGGTTAACTACTTGGTTTGCCCGTCAGTTTAGGGGTGACATGTGGTAGAAAATAGTAATTTAGTTCCCAACTTTCCTCATAAGACCTTCAAAAAATGACTAAGAAATTTAACATCTCGATCTGACACGATATTCTTAGGAATCCCACAAAGACGTACTACTTCCCTAAAGAACAAATCTACTATGTGGGTTGCATCATTAGTTTTACGACAAGGAATAAAATGCGTCATTTTACTAAATCGATCGACTACCACAAAAGTAGAATATTTCCCCTTGCTTGTTTTAGTTAAACCCTGTAGAAAGTCCATAGAAATATTTGTCTAAGGTTCATCGGGTATGGGTAAAGGTGTGTACAAACCCTGGGCTAACACTTTAGACTTGGCCTTCTTATAAGTAACATAATTTGCACAAAATTTTTCCACATCACATCTCATCCTAGGCTAATAAAAATGTTTTATAAGCACACCTAAAGTCTTTTGTACCCTAAAGTGTCCCATTAAACCACCCTCATATGCTTCCTTAACCAACAATTCCCTAATCAAACAAATGAGTGTACATAACTTATTTTCTCTAAACAAGTACCCATCCATCCTATAAAATCGATTAACTGTCCCCTTGCTATATGCAACAAATATATCAGAAAAATCAGGATCCTTCTTATACGATTCTTTAACAAATTCAAATCCCAACAATTTAGACTTAAAGTGGTAATTAAGTATACCTACGAGATAGGGCATTTGCTACCACTTATTCCTTACCTTGTTTGTGTTTGATCACATATGGAAAGGACTCGATGAATTCCATCCATTTGGCATGTATTTTATTCAGCTTGCCTTGTCCCTTTAGGTGCTTTAATGACTCGTGATCAGTGTGAATCGCGAACTCCTTTGACCATAAATAGTGTTTCTATGTCTTCAATGCTCTAACGAGGCTATAGAGCTTTTTTTCATAGGTAGGATAATTGAGTGGTGTCTTGTTGAATTTCTCAATGAAGTACATAATGGGTCTCCTATCGTGCATTAAAACAACACCAATACTTACTCCTGACGCATCACATTCAATTTCAAAAGTCTTAGAAAAATAAGGTAAAGCTAGAATAGGTGCATAACACAATTTTTTAAATAAAATTAAAAGCCATTTCCTGCACCTTGTCCCATTTAAATTTTACAATTTTCTTAATTACTTCAGTTATAGGAGTAGCTAATGTGCTAAAATCTTTAACAAACCTACGATAAAAACTAGTCATCCTATAAAAACTTCTTACCTCTGTGATGCTTTTAGGTATGGGTCATTATTTAATTGCTTTTACCTTTTCCTCATCCACCTCCACTTCGTTATGACTCACAACAAATCCAAAGAGAACAACTTTAACCATGCAAAAATGACATTTTTGAATATTAGGTAAAGTTTTTCCTCTCTAAGTACATTCAACACCTCTCTCAAATGGCCAATGTGAACCTCTAAGAATGTACTATAAATAAGAATGTCGTTAAAATATACCATCAACATTTACCAATGAAGTTACGCAAGACATGACTCATTAATTGCATGAAAGTACTAGGTGCATTTGATAAACCAAACGATATAACTAACCACTCATATAAGCCATATTTTGTTTTAAATATTGTTTTTCATTCATCCCCTTCTCTCATCTTGATTTGATGATAGTCGTTTTTTAAATCTATTTTGCTAAAAATTTATCCCCATTTAGCTCATCTAGCATATAATCTAACCTTGGAATAACATTGTGATACTTTATTGTTATGCTATTAATGGCTCTATAATCAACGCACATCCTCCAAGTTCCATCTTTCTTGGCACAAGCAAGACGAGTACATCACATGAGCTCATGCTTTCCCTCACGTATCCTTTGCTCATAAATTCCTCTACCTGCCTTTGTAGTTCCTTTGTCTCCTCAGGGTTACTCCTTGGTCGGTTTGAAATAGTAGCCTCGGGTACAAAGTCTATCTAGTGTTTGATTCCCCTAATGGGTGGTAACCCATTAGGCATCTCCTCAGGGAACACATCCGAAAACTCCTGCAATAAAGAAATAACAAAACTTGGGAGGGAATTGTTATCAAATTAAGAGCAAGGAGAGATTCCATGTATACCAATAAAATTAATTGTTGGTTTTCCCATAGGGCCCTCATAATCATACCCTTCCTTGCAAAGAAACTCTTTCCTTTTGTACTCTCCTTTTTTCTTTTTTGTTCCCTCTCGTTTTGCCAATCAAACTTTCTTCCTCTTTTACACTCACTTTCTTAATATTTTTGCTTTGTAATTGCTCATCTGCCTCCTGTTTCAACTTAACTTGGTCCTCATAGACCTGCTGAGGTGTTAAAGACCCAAATATAATTGGCCTTTCATCCATCTTGAAGCTATACTGATTCTTGTAACCATCATGCATGACTTGTCTATCAAACTGCCAAGGCCTTCCTAATAAAATTTGGGTTGCTTGCATTAGAAGTACATCATATAACACCTTATCGGTATAAGTCCCAATTGTGAATTCTACTAGCACCTGTTTGTTCACCTTGACCTCGCCATTGTCATTGAGCCATTGCAACTTATTAGGTTTGTGGTGTTTGATCAATGGTAACCTCATCTTCTCCATAAAAGCTACACTGGCCACATTAGTGGAGGTAGGGGTTGTCCTCCCACAAGACACCTGGTATGAAAAATATTTTCCTACTGTAAGATTGCCTCATTCACTTGCGCTCCTGAGTATCAAGGGCTCTCCTAGACACCAAAGTTGTTGATGCAGCCATTAGTCCTGAATCTTCATCATCCTCATAGGCCTCATCATTTGCTTCTAGCATCTCATCTTCATCACTTTGCTCATCTTTTGTCTCAATAGTGTTCACCATTGTCCTCTTGTTGGAGCATTGAGAAGCTATTTTCCCCACCCTTTGACATTTGAAGTACTTAATGTCTCGATTCCTAGAAGATGTGGTCCCCATCTTTTCCTTATGCATTTGTGTGGTCTCTCTTATATCCTTATACTTTTGTGTCAATTCTTCTTTCCCTCTTGATGATTCCCCTTTACTCTTCCAACCCAACTTATCTGATCCTTCCTTACCCCACCTGGGTTTTGATAAACTACTAACTCTAACTGTGGGTCTAGAAATCATTCTCCGCTTTAACTGCTTCTCCACTTTCATTGCCATGTGCACCAATTCTTCCAACTCCGCATAATAGTATAGTTTAACCACATTAGCTATTTCCCTATTTAAACTGCTTAAAATTGTGTCATAGTGGCCTTTGAGTCCTCTTCAATGTTAGCCTAATTCATAGCCATCTCCATCTCCTTAAAATAGTCATCCATACTTCGATTTCCTTGAATTAAAGTCTGCAACCTGTGATAAGTCTCCCTATAGTAGTGTAACATCCGGTATCTGATTTACAAAAAAAAAATCAACATAAAAATCAATATTTGAGACAAATGTCATTAAAACCAGGAAAGTGAATCATAATTTTTGGTGATATCAAATCAATGATGTTTGACATTTTTTCAGTCGTCACAGGAAATTGTACGAGCAGATTTCAAAGAACCAATACAAGAGGGGCATTTTTGTAAATAATGAAAAGAGTGGCTTATAAAGGAAGCTAAGTACAAATAACACAAAACACTTGTCTTCCTCCTCCCTCACTTGGCCGAATTCACCATGGAAGCTCCTCTCTCAAAATTTTCAAGCTTTGTAACAAGAAAGTGAAGGAGAATCAAGCCAATTAGTCGATACAAAACGGCAAGCCTCGGTCCCGACACTTGATTCTACCGATTGGAATTTGGTTTCCCACTTTCTTTTGCCATAACTATGAAACCCACTTGATGAAATTTATGGGTTTGATGATTTTGATGATGGATTCTTATTCTTTGATGTATAATGACTAATTAATATGAGGAAAATTTTATTTTTATGGTGATTTAGGCCTAAACCAAAACCTCAGGTTTTGGATTTGTAAGTCCTTCTTATACAATTTTTTTTGAGATATTTAACGTGTGAATTTGAAGAAACTCAAAAAATGAAAGTTGTATATATAGGTGTCTATTGTATCCCTGAATTTTTTATGAATTTAGGGTGAGCCAAAAAAACTAATGAGATATAAGTCCCGAATTGAAACTAGTTCGGAATACCAGCGGGATTGAAATACGAAATGAAAGTTAATTGTTTGAGGACTTTAGAATCAGAATTGGATGATGAGTTCTTATGAAATGCTCAAAAATGTGCCATCTAAGTTTTGTATAAAGGGAATTTTAATTGGATGAGTATCCTATGAGATATGGCTAAATAAGTGAAGGGTGTTACTGACCTTAGTGACACAGAAGAGAACAGAAACAGGACAACCTTAGAAAAATCACAATAAATCCAAACTACATAATTTTTAAGCCGTATTTGTATATGTGATAGACATATGAGTCTATTGAAATTGGAAATCTGAATCACCTCAGTTGGATAAGAAATGAATAATTTAAATTGATTTTAGTTAGGAAGGGTCCAACTTGTGATAGAATATTAAGGCTGACTGTAAATGGGATTTTAGAAGCCTTAATGACCGAAATAGAAAAAATTTATAAAAGAAAATTTTTGAATTTGTGTGTTAGGTAGAGGTATGGAAATTTTGAAAAACATTGGACCTATGTAGAAAAAAGTAATGCCTTCTCAAATGAGACCTATGCGGATGAATCAGTGAAACTGAATAGGTTCAAGTATGATTAAGCTAATCAAGACATAAAGAATTAGGTACTCGAAATTGTGAGCTAAGTTTTGGACATAATGAAGTCCAAGATTCCTAATTTCAAGGAAAATTGGCTTGAAACCAATTTGACCATTATAGAAGAAAATATAAATTTATAATGATATATATTAAGAAATGATATTTATGTCAGAATGACTAATGCGGGTATATGTAACTTTTATGATGTTGATTTATGTCAGAATGACTAATACGGGTATATGTAAATTTTATGATGTTACCCAATAGCTTGTGAAACTAGACGAGGAATATAACTAGAAGTTGTACCTAGTACCTCTCAAGTTCAAGAAAATTAGAAAAGAGATAAGAACACTTGAGATAGTTGAGGTGAGTATAATCATGCTCCTATACTTGTGTAGTAATCCTTTTTCTAATCTTGCGGCTTGTTAAATTGTTCTTGAATCTGTATGACTTATTTGATATATGACTCCATGTGATTGAGTCTAGTATGTTGTATGCCATATTAGCTAGATGATATTCAAATTCTTTGCATCTTTTGATTCCCTTGTTATGTTAAACTTATTAATTGCAATTCTATGATAAATCATGTTTTTCTTATTATCCATGATTGATGAGTTCATAGGATACCTAGTTGATGGAGTATATTATCAGATCATGTGCATATAGGTAACCCACAGGTGATGGGTCAGATTCGAGTCCTACTTGGAGAAGGCAGGCCTTTAGGGGTAGGGTTAGGCCAACCTTGTCTAGAATCAGAAAAGGGAAGATACGTCGTACTAACATGCCTCTGTTTGTTCCTAAGAAATTTAGAAAATTAGAACTCAGAAATGCGAAAGCTCATAAGTAGAAATCCTATGGAACTCTACCAAAGAAAGAACCCAGAATTCAAAAAAAAAAACTCAGAATTCAGAAAAGGACCTAGAACTCATAAAAGAATTCAAAAACTAGATTCATTTTATGACAGAACAATTCATATTGAGATTTATTATTGATATTTATGTGATTGCCGCATTTGAAATCACTACCTGTTTATTTATTGATATCATGTATTTTTGTTTAGGATGCCACAGACCAGTCTTGTGAAGTTAGCCTTGTGTTACCTAGCCTCAAGCATGGTAGCATGTTTATATCTCACTGAGTCGTGTTGTAGACTCACCTCTCACTATTATCATTTTAGGGGATTAGCAGATCGTACGAGAGAGAAATCTAAGCCTTTTGAGACTCGCTTGGATAAGCAAACAAGTATTTTTTTTTGGCATGATGTTAATTGTAGATGCTTATAGCTGCTCCATGGTTTGTCATAATCATATGTATATGATACATGTATGTATATGCTATGTTATTGAGAATGATTTCAGTTGATGATATGAGATGATCATAGATTGACAGATTATAAGTAGATAATGTATGTTAGAATTACATATTGAGATCCTTACTTCATTCAAAACTGTTAAGAAAGTATATGGATAATTAATCAGACAAACAAATAGGTCATGTCGGATTTTCAGTAGAATATAGAAAAGTTAGGTTTACTACAAGTTTTGGTGGCATTAAGCCTACTCATTCCCTAATTTCAACATGGTCTAAAAGGCAGGTCGTGTCAAGTAGTGACTAGGGACATATCTCCTTCTCATGGCAACCTTTAATTCTTCCTACATCTCTATCGGCCTCTCCCGATTTCTCTTCCTACCATTAACTAATTGATCCCACCAAATTAACACGTAGTGCGTAAATTCAGTAACTACCAACTTCACCTTTTTCTCCTCTGAGAACTTATGACAGTCGAGCATCAACTCCACCCTTTTTTTCCACTCTAAGTAGGCCTCTGGATCACTATTACCTGAGAATGTGGGTAGATTTAACTTTACACTCCCTGTAACTTTACACTCCCTGTATCACCATCCAATTCTTCTCGACCTTTACACGTACCCTTAGGTCACCTATTTCCCCATCGAGCTCTCCTAGCATCTTCTGTAATCCAATCGTACTATCTTACTTACTCATCATCAACATCCCCATCTCCTTCCCTTTCTGCATTCACCCTCACACCCCTAACTCCCACGTTATTTCTCTAATTGTTTCCCCCACCTTTGGGTGCTACCCTTCCACCCCCAATCCTAGCTAATCGATTGTCCTGTTTTATCAACATCATAACCAGTCCTCTTACCATCTCCTGCAACTGTTGTATTTGAGTGAATAGAGCTTAGTTTTGCTCCAATAGTCTGGTATTATTGCCTATGTTATCAGCCATATGTGCAAGTGTGCTAGTGTTAGTGACAAAAACAATTTCACTCATGTTTACGCTCAATGGCTTTTACCTGATACTAGTCTCACACACTCTGCCTTTTACCTCTCAATGCCCTCACTTCTTAGTTTGATCTTCGAAGTCAACAAACTCAATCAAGCACTGACTGCACTCGTCTAATTTAACAATCGAGGTAATATTGTAGGAAAAGACAAGAATGATAAATTCAAGAATTAAAGGTTAGGATGTCAATTTGGAAATACAATAAAACGACAAGAAATGTTTTTTAAAATAACTCACGGGAGTAATAATGAAGATAATTAGAATAACAAAGGATAACAAAGAAAGTGAACCAAGAGTAAATATAATTTGCTCTTTTGGACAACAATTCACAACACAAGTAATAGAAGATATATGATAATGTTGAAATGGCAAAAAGTGTGCAAGAGAAGTCGCGAACAGAATTTTTTTCATTTTTTTACAAATAGCAGTTCACGAAAAAATAAAGTAAGGAAAAAAAGGAGCAGACTTGAAAAGGATTGTTTTTAATAACAATTCACGAGGGAATATTAACTATGGTGATAGCAAGGGTTAAAAGAAAGAAGTAATTGTTATTGACACTATTGAGATAATAGAGGAGGAGTAGATGTGAATCAAGAGAATAAAGGAGGAGTAGACGTGAATCAAGAGAACAAAAGATGCTTTCGTTTTTGTTTTTTTAAATCAACGAAATAAAAGGACAAAAAAAATATAGCTTACTGGAGGTTAGAAATTGGCTCTAATACTAACTGACGTGAAAAAATAAACAGATAATATCCTCAAGAAAGCTAACGTCCAGTAGATAGATTAGAAATCTCTAAGACCTAGCAAACACGACTTGAGAACCTAAGGTATATGAAACCTTAGACTCGGAAAAATGTTATTTGAAGAATTCTCGAGAGTTGAATGCCACGAAGGATGATCACGCATTCGATAAGTTCGGAAGTGTTCAAAAATCAAACATAGGACTTGAGAGTGATAAACTCACAAACTCACAAACTCACAAGAGAATTGTTTTCAATTAATAAAAAAAAAAGAAGTCTCTTCCTTACAATGGAAAATTGTATTTATAGTATAGGAGTGTGCTTAGCCACATAAGGTAAAATATCTGAATTAATTAAGAACATGCTCTAAAGACTAAATAGGAAAATTAATTCAAAGAGCAGTATTTGGGATAATTTTCTTTGAAGCTCCATTCTCTGTCAATTTTATTCCCACACTTAGTCCACACTTGCTATAATGGTCCAACTAATGTAATAGGACACCTCCTCCTTTGATTCAATACTCGAACTCTTCATTTCAATCTCCTGAATCAATCCTGCCATCGACTGCTTAATTCTCTTAGCATGAGCTTGGGTTATTAGTCCAATTGGTACATGCAGAGGGTCCTGTTGCTTTATCTTGGCCTTGTTCATATTAGAGACTATTTTCAATTGACCCATATGAAAAGAAAGAAAACAAGACAAGAGAGAGAAATAAATAGAAAGAGAGAGAGAGAGAGAGAAATAAAGAGAGAAAAATAGCAATAATAATAATAAAATAATAATGTAAATATTAATGGAAGTAATAATAATAATAATGTTAGGTCCCGAATTTCTTTTTATGATATTATTAAGCATGAATTGTGATAATTGTGGTATTTTGTCTTAGTTGGAT
>JANIHY010000208.1:44192191-44219371 GCA_027479065.1 Erythroxylum brevipes
TAATTTTTTTCATTCAAAAAATGCTATTATTATTTAAAATTACTTCGTAAACTTTTTATTTAAAAATAAATAAAATTATATATCCAACTTTTTGTTACTCTACTCTTTTTTGGGAATAGATTGTCTGTTCCCCCTACTCTATTCCACCTATTCCCAAGCCATCCCTATCATCTAATTTTTGTGAGTCTCACTTATTAAATGGATAGATTTTCGACACAGTATCTTCTGTCCAATATTATGGTTTCTTATTCTATCCCATGAATTTCAACAATTTATTTATACAGGTCTCGCGTTTATTTATACGAGACTCACGCGAAATCTACATAAATGAATGACTGAAATTTATGAGACAAAATAAGACATAATAAAATTAGACAAAGAATTCGAACTCTAGATTTTCATGAAATGCACATAATAATTGGCCCTTCTTTTCCTAGTCGAATCACTTTAATTCTACTCCACTAGATCTAAGGAGAAATGGTATCATAATTTCATTTTTTAACTCCTTGTTCATTCTAATGACTTGCATGTTACGTTGCACTTTGAAGTGGTAAGATACAACTATAAACTTTACATCCCAAAGACTGACCAAGATTCTATGTCGCTAATCCTTGACTTGTTCTGCGGGTGACCAGAAATGTTATGCTTTCTTTGTAAGTGACAGAATTGTGGATACCATGAGCTTGTAGTCGATTGGCTTGGTCAGGTAAGCATCCATGCCCACCTCTAAGCACTTGGCTTCATCTGATGACATTGCATGAGCTGTTAATGCAACAATTGGAATGTGCAAACCTGTTCCTGCTTCCGATTTCCTGATTGCTTTTGTTGCTTCATAGCCATCCATCTTTGGCATCTGTTTTATTTCAATTAAAGACATTAAGATTGGAACCAAGAATTCTGGCTTATCAAAACGTAAAATTAATCTTTTCATGACTTCAACAATTAGAATGTATTAGTAGAAAGTATATGTTCATTTAAGTTTCTGGTTTTCTCACCTGACAGTCCATCAGGACCAAGTCAAATGAACTTTTTCCTGGGGAACTTCCTATTTCAGTTTCTGAACTTTTGTCTTCCTGCAAAGGGGCTTCCTTTCTAACCTCTTTTACGCCAAGAATGCAATTTAGAGCATCCACGGCTTGAAGTCCATCCCCCACTGCAACCACTGTAGCCCCCATCTTTTCTAACATAATTGTAGCAACCCTTTGGAGAACTGGAGTATCTTCTGCAAGAAGAATTCTCACACCCTCAAGGGCGTTCTTTCTATTGACGGCTTTGCTTGAATGTGTACTGTTTCGCTCTTTAGGACCTCTACTTTCTGATTGTTGTTCACAGTATGTGGGACTGCCGGTTTGGGGCACTTCACCAATCGATAATTGCTCGTTGCGTGCAAGCACAGCATTTTGATCTCCAGTTCCAGGTACCTGAGGCCTGATAGGACGTAGATCTTCCCTTGAATTATTTCCGTCTGGATGCATATCTGTCAACTCAACCAGACATTTCTTAAAGGTCTCACACTGTGATGCATTTGTGATCCTTTCACTTTCTTTTTGGTTCTGTTCAAGGTGAAATATTGCATCATTACTAAGCTCAACGACGTCAGAATCTTCAGAACTGGCAATTTCAAAGTGAGGAGAATCAATCTCCAGACATTCGTGCGGGTCATCATCCTTTGATGTAGCTCTTGCAACATTCAAACTTTTCTTTTGCTTCTCGAGATATTTCTCCTTCAATGCAGTTTCCAAAATCTCAATCATTTTCGCCTTGTAAAGTGGTTTATTAACCATTAACACGTGCCCTTTTCGGCGGAGTTCCATTTTGATTGCGTTGCAAGTATCATGGTTTAGCATCCATGCAAATTTGGCTTTCCCAGAGAATCTTTCGAGGAATTTAATTTGTTCCTTCCATATTTCTGTACTCAAGTCCAGCAATCCTATATCAACAACTATGATGAGCGTAGGATCCTTCATTTCCTGTATGTTAATAACTTCTGACTTCAGCTCTGCAGCAAGAGAATGCTGAGCATCAAAACTGTTGTTAGGTCTTCTTCCAAAGAAGAGTTCGCCAAGAATTTGCGTCAGTTCATTCCACTCAGAAATTCCCAGAGTGGACAGTCCGATTTTATGCAACCACTGGGACATGATAACTCTTCCCATGCTTCCATACAGTGCTAGCAGCACCTAAATTACAAGTCATAACGCAGTAACCTGATTATTGCTTCACATTTACGACAATTAAAAAGCATCTATCAGTCTTCCAAATTCTATCATCTCTTATACCGCAAGTTTACTAATCCTAGTTAGTTTCTTTCTGTTTTAGGCATGCTTAAGTTCAAGATGGTAACTTGGTCAAGATAATCTCTATGAAAGATTTTCAGCGATGAGCGCTGCTCACCACAACATTGTGTCTTGTAAAGTCTGCTTGGCAATGCAGTTCTGCACCCTCTAGAGGTGTTTTGAGAAGCAGGTATAATCGCATTAGAGTTCCTGGACCATCCTTCTTTACAACCTTTATCTCGCCACCCATCTTGTTAACCTGTATAAGCAGCAAACAAGGAAAAGGTTAAGAGGACAATCATGGAGAGTTGGATAGACCTTTAATCATAAGGAGCATCTTTCACAAAAATCCCTTTCATGTTTCATCAATAACCATTCAGGATTAGATCTCTGTGTATGAGGCAATGCACAGGTCACACACTATGCCGAATTTACACAATTAAGGGGCTGTGTTTTGTGTGCTCATGTATCTAGAGATCTATTTGTTGTGTAACGTAATGTCATAGAGCCTCATATACTTGTGAAGTCTACTCACCAATGTTCGAACAATACATAGCCCAAGACCAGTGCCGCCATGCCTGAAAATGGAGAAATATCCATTCAGAACTGCTGGGAATTCATGTTTCATGATTTAACACATATATGTCACTATAATTTATATATGATGTTCAAAGTTAAACATGTTCTAACAACTCACAGTCGAGTTGTTGAGGGATCAGCTTGCTCAAAGCTTTCAAATACAGACTCCCATTTGCTTGGATCAATTCCTGAAAAAGGTATTACACATAATCTTATATTCCATAAACAAAAGATTAGATCTTGTTACGCCTTCAGATATTTATCTATTCAGGCTCTTACCACATCCTGTGTCGTCAATTTCAAACCATAGAATCATGTTGTTTTCTTTTCTACACATCTTCTTAACATGATTCTCCTGCTGCTTCAGTTTTGTTCTAAGTGTGCAGCGATTTTTCTTCTGATCCAGATGAAACTTTGTGGTATCACTGAAAGTACTTAAGTTCTCACACCAGCCACGCAGAATTATGTGACCAGCTGAAAGACGTTACAAATATTCACCATGTAGAAATACAAAAAAGAAAACATTGTAGAATTTTAAGCTCCTTTTCTCTAACATATGAATGACAAAATGTTGCACTCACATGTTGTAAACTTGATAGAATTGCTTATCAGATTTGCAAATATTTGTACAACTCTTGCGGAGTCCCCCCGAACTAATTTGGGCATATCATCTACACAAAAAGGAATTATAAAGAATAATGTACGCCAAGAGCACATAAATGGAGAATAACAATCTAATTGGTTGCTAGTAGAAATTAATCTTCGCACTGAAACATTGAAGTCATACCAGAAAGATCTAAGACAGCCTCCACATTGTGGTTAATGCATTGCACAGAGAACATGTCAATGAGTCCTTCTAGTTCTCTACCTAAATCAAACTCGGCATCTTCCAACACAAGTTTTCCAGATTCGACCTAGGGCAATTTTAGAAAAGGGAATGTAAGAAAGTGATACTCTTCATGATACTTGCAGCAGTTGGAATACCTTGCTGAAATATTGAAGCTACTATATATGAAACTGACGCAAATTCAGGACTTGGGATTCGATAATACCTTACCTTGCTCAGATCCAAAATGTTGTTAAGAAGCCGGAGAAGTGCTGTGGAGCATTTTCTGATCTGTGTAACAGTTGCATATTGTTCATTCGTGAGACAATCATCACTAATAAGAATGTCCAGCAGCCCAATCACAGCAGCCATAGGAGTCCTCAATTCATGACTGCAATATAGCCATTGAGTTCCTGTTATTGCTTTGGAACAATCTCGAGATTAAACCACCTATGATTCACATTTCTTTCTAATCATAGCGTGTTTCCATTTGCATCTCTCAGTCAGTGTACCAAATTCCTATATCCTTTATTGTTGACAGTAATATGTTGAATTATGCTCTTAAATTTTTTCTGCTTCTGACTTCAGTTACTTTATTGAGGAAAGCAAGTAAACTAGCAGAGAGTAAAAAAAGAGAGAAGAAATTCATGATATCATTCAGAATACTTATTCCAAGTCACACTCAAGTCCAAGGCACAAATTCTTGGACATTATGGCCTTTCATATGAACTGCTAGATCGAAATTTTTTTGTTAAGCTCAAAAGTTCTGCTGTGACTATTCTGACACTTACCTCATGTTTGCAAGAAATTGGGTTTTGTAGTTGTTTGATGCCTCTGCCCTTCTTCTTGCATCAAGATGGCTAATCAGTTGCGCTCTTAGATTCATTTCCTTTGATACTCCATTCGTCAGTATTAGAATACAGACACATCCGATGATTAAGATGCATACGGACGCAGAGATCAGTATCACCAATGTTTTGAAAGCTCTTTCATCTACCTTCCCCATTATGTACTTTCTCGGGATGATGATTACGCCTACCTGCAACATAACTTTGATCTTGATAATTGCTTACATAAATGATCATAATACCCAAACAAAGAGTGCAATATGGTTTGTACATACTATTGGTAGCCTTTTTAGATTCAGGAAAAATGAATCTATGTAATATTGATCATGGCCAAACTTGGCATTTTCTACATGAACAACGTGTCCTGGAGTCAAATTGTTTCCATAGACTCTATCTAACCATTGAGCTCCCGCTCGTATTGTGTGATCCTCAGAGTCAATAGCCATCATGAGCTTGGGTCCTGTTGTTGAATTTCTTAAGAGAGGAGCATTCGTGGAAGTAGCCAGCAAATAACCTTCTTGAGAGGTAAGATATATGTGCCCACTATGCACTTCAACCAGTTCTCTCATCAACTGGCCTACACTGTAAAGGGCAGTGGTGACACCCACAACAGCTACAATGCTTTTATTGGAGGCATCCCGGACAGGTAATGCTGCTGACAGCAATGGTGAATCGCTATACTTGCTCACTGCTACATGCCATGAAGCTACACCATCTGCTACTTGTGAAAGACCTGCAATATTAATAAGATCATCTGGTGCAATAGGCTGTGATTTCCCCATCTTATCACCTGTCACTGGATCAAGTGGCTCACGATACCAAATTGCAGACTTGTTGCCTTGAATGGATTGATCGTCCCAACTTTGACGTGATGAGAACATATTGGCATCATAAGGTCCATTGGCACTGATTGAATAGTTCACGAGATCAGAGTAGATGTAGAATGTGCTGTTACTCCTGTGATCTCTATGAAAAGCTTGGACAAAACCGTTATGGTAGTTTATGGTTATGGCATTTAGAGCCTTACGACTTGCAAACAATGCCCATGTCACAGCCCTCATCGCTTCATAGAGCTGAAACATTTGAAGAAAAAAGAAGGGATGAATTAAACCTCCGTAGATGCTTTATCAGAAAGTATGTGAAAGACAAACAGAACAAAACAAACCTCCACTTGCTCCGCTTGAGTAGATGGCTTGCTGTGCGTTCTGAGGACATACTCTGACAACTTAACTTGAGCTGTCGTTATCTCGGAAGTGGAGTTCAGAATGTTCCACATCCTCAATATGGGACGTTGTAGAAGCTCATATCTGAGGCCAGAAGCTAAGGTGTCTAATGATTGCCTAGTATAGCTCTTTGTGAAATGCCAAGTTAGAATTGTTAGAAGACCGATCAAAATTGCTAACATTACCTGCACAATTCCGTCAAGAACTTTCTGATTTAGGGTAGGGAATCCATCGTCACAAATCGTACAGTGTGAGATGACAATTGCAGAAACTATGAAAAACCGAATGTTATGAGGACAAAAATGGTTAGCACTTGCCAATTACTGACTTTGGTTATGGAATGATTGCAACAATGCATGCAACTTTCTATCCGATACAACAGTTAAGAGGAAGATTTGACAAACCATGATAGCGAGGCGAGCCACGAAAACGCTGTAATATGATGAAAGGCAGTGAGTGCTACCATACTGAAACTCGTCCCTTTCAACATCTCTATGAAAAATTCTTCGGCCACGAGGAGCTCTGTCCCCTAGAATTTGATCAACCACCTTTCTCCAGACAGAAGAAATTGCCATCTCTAAAGCAGGAAACTGACATTCAGAACCTCCAGAATAGGTTGAATGAGCGTTCTTCTGATGTTTGGAAAGAATGCATGTAACAAGTAGCCCGCACCTTGTCACTGCACAAGAGACAGAATGAAAGATGGAGTAAGAGTGATGAGTATGTGAGTGTGTAGAGTGGATGCTCCAATACGCATACGCTGGTTCATCATGTGTCAGTCCCCACTTTTTGATGGCAAAAGACATCTTCGAGTTCTTGGCAATTCTCGCAAGTGGAAAAAAGTGATCCTCTTCCAAACCCCACCATTTTCCATGGGACCTCTCTTCCGCCTACATCAACTTTTCTTTTGGAATTATAGATAAAAGGGTAAACTTAGCATTTGGAATTAGTATATCACAAAAAGTCGTGTCCGAGTAACAAAATGAGAATCCTATACTGATCTTGAACTTGACCAAAGTTAAGTACCTTGGAATCAAAAGAAGGGAAGGGGAAGAAGCTGATGAGCATATGGTTTTCAGCAAGTGGGGGTCGGCTGCTAAAAACCCCTGAGAAGGACATTTTAATTTAATAGTAACTTAGAAGACAGATGGTGGGCATGCACTAGTTTGGCTTGACTCAAGGGTGCTTGTTTTATGAATCCACTTCACTAATCCACCATTTTTCAGCTTGTGCATTCTTTAAAACTAACAGCAACATCCAAAGCAACACATCACATCACTACCTTCCTAAGCATAACAAATAAAGTAAAACCATCACTAGCTAAGCCTATTCCCATTGCATGGTCAAGACAAGGTGTGAAACTATAACAAAGAATATCTTCGTGATTTTCTGACAATCTCACATATCTTCGAATGTTAAATCCTGTCACTCCCTCTTTTTTCTCACAAGTTACAAGCCGATGTCTTCCAAATAACAGAACCTTATGATATGACGAATCAAAATCCTCTGTTCAGTATTACTCTGTCTTATTCTGTCTCATAAAATTTTAATCATTATTTTTATGGGATCCACGCGGGACTTATACAGGATCCACATAAATAAACGGCTGAGATTTATTAGACACAATAAGACACCATAATATTGGACAGACGATCTGGACTCATGATATGACACCTTTTGCTCTTTCTTTCTTAACACTCACTAAATCTATTTTTTCTACAAAACTCATCAATTATAACCAAATAAGCTATTTCATTGTTATTAGCAACATTTTTCAATTTAGTCCTTTAGCTCTTCTCAAAACTATTTTTCATCGAACAAAAATGTTGATCTGTAATATAATTAAGCTCCCTCTTTTTTCTTAGAATTGAAATCATAATAAGCCTTCCAATATTTAAAATAAAGGATTCTACAAGAATTGTCTTCAACTAATCCTATATATATTGACTACATGATAAAATAAAAAAAGCGAAATTTTGACAAGTCATAAAGGCGGAACTTAATCCTTATCAGAATCAGACAACAAATCAACCAAGAGATGCGATAACAAAAAACAAGTCACAGGAGGACGAACCAAATGAGTGGTTTGGGTTGAGTGGTTTCACAATCACTCTACGAGCCTCGAAAAGGAGGGTCAAGTATGTGGGCATTGGAGAGCTAATGGTGGGAGTTTAAAGCAACAATTAATTGAAGAAATCACATCCATACCTTACACGCCGGTGCTCCATAACAAATGTTAACAAAGCTAAATGGAGCTGACGTAAAGGGCAATCAAGATTGAAACGAGTCCAGAGGTGGTGTACGCATGGCAACCTCCTGTTACTTTCAGGGTCCACCATGAATACAATAAGCTTGAGCTGCTTCCTGCTTGCTTTGGCTAGTTGCTGATAAGGCATGTTGTGTTAGTATTTGTTTTGAGGAAGTGGAGGACGACGGTGGCATGCCATGCCAGTTGCCATTTCCTGGTGAGTGCAAAGCAAAATGACCGTTTGGGATTGGGAGTAACTATATTTTTTTTAAGTCTTCTTAGTGTATTTTCTTTCTTACTGATATTCACGTCAATTTCCACTAATGCTCACAAAATATCATCTTGAAGGACGGTGAGAGTTTTCAAGGTGACGTCTAGTGAGTAGTGACTAGAGTACAACAGAACGAAATTAAATATAAGGCTAATTCAAAAGGTTGCCTTTCTGCTGGCCAATGAAAAAATCCAGATTAATAAGGACCAATCTTTGAAAAGATTGCATCAAATTCCTTTACACTTGCTTCCATCCAAATCCAAATAATTACACCAAACATTACAATACAAACACCACCATACCTTGTACAAAAACGGTATGAAAACAAGCCAAGTTATGCATTCAGAACAACGTGGAGAATGAAACGAAGCTTCAATGGTGCAGTTTTATTTGGATTTCTGTGACTTCTTAGTAGCTGCTTTAGCAGCAGACTTGGCCAGCTCGCTTGGTTTAAATGCACTTTTTGGGTTAAGTGCCTTTCGTATCTTAAAAGCTGCCCATGCAGTTCCAATAGCGTGCCCTGCAGCATCAAGACCTTCATTTGTTGCCTTGGCTGCTTCTTCGCCATACCTGTGGGTTCAAAACACCTTTTTAAGATCCATATATCCTTGGACAAACAAAATTCTACAACTTTTCTATCAATAAATGAGCATATAAACCCAACTCTCCCATCCTAATGTGAAAGCTTCTCTTGGACATAAAGAAAGAGGTTGAAGATTAAGTAGATCGGCATATCAATAGATCAACAATTACCGAAAGCAAATGGTAATAGCGCAAAAACCAAGTTTAAATAACTGTCATATCAGTAAACAAAACCGTATTTCTAGAACCAAAAACAATTGCTTCAGTAACAGTATGCTTCCGATATGCTCTTTTGTCTTTTCCCCGTCAACATATGTTACAGAAGTAGCAGCTGAGACAGTAAATCAAAATCTTGATCACCAATGGTTAATCTATAACAGGAGAAGCAAGCGTAAAAGACCAGCTGTGCTTAATCAAAGTGTTGAGATGGGCCTATAATTGGGTCTCAAATAGTTACGTGATGGATGATTAATTGTGAAGAGAATGTTAGAGTTTGTTACGATTTTATTTTTTTTTTCCAGAGAATAATCAAGTGGGAGGAGGATATATATGTAATGATTGTTTTTAACTAGGGGACGTCACTTTTGTAAGAACTGTTTTACTTTTGTTGCCTGCAAAAGAACAGAGCATTGTATTTTCCAGAGTTTGGGCTGTTTTGCTTTAGCAAGAACAGTAGTAATTGAGAAACACTGATTCATTAACAATCAGAGTGTTTTTAACGATTCATTTTTTTTTTGTCCTTCAATTCCTTCTCTGGCTCTTAACTCCAACAACATATACCATGGCCTATCTGTTTAACCAACTTCACTGTTTTGTGACTAGTTTATTCAATTAGGCAACAGAATCCTCCCAGCTCTTTGGAAGCTTCACAAGGAGCAAGGTATTTAAACCACAAGAAGGTTCACATTGCACAAAAGGAAGAGGAACAAAACTAAATCATTTGCATGAGTAGAAATGAGCGTGTCAAAGTGAAAACCAGAAAGCTAAACAAACCATTAGAAGAAACACATTTGAAGAAAAATTTGGAAGATTCAAACAAAATGTATCCACTTAACTGGAGCAAAAAAACAACAAACGTGTATCAAATCCATATCTAGATTAGTCCGAAATTTTACGCAAGTCCACGACCAAATTAACTAACCGACTAATCACTACACTAGTATGCATTAAAAGGCAAAAGAGAGGAAACTTATTGGACCAATAAAGCAACAGTGAATCGTCTATAGAGACAGCTAGACTAACAAGTCTGCTGCTTTTAGTTTAGCATAATCGGTTCTATACCTCAGATCGAAAAAGTAACCATCTTTCAGATATATTAATTGGATCTTGTTAAAATGCACTACTTGGATAAATTTTGAACCCATCATTATAGAAACAAAATCATTCTAAAAGAGATGCATCAGGTAGACATTTAGAATGATAACTAGGAGAAACTAATAAAATCAGGGAGGATGATGTGGCAGAAAATAACTAACCATTGATGATGAATTAGTTACTTTGCTAAGGTAAAGACCGTCAATAACAGATAACTAGTGACACGAGATGAAAGTTGAGGTCAGGTGGCTGCCAGCATCCTATAAAAAATAAAGAGCAGCTCTAACCAGATCCAAACCTCTTTTCACTGACATGCATGGGTATTCTATTCTGGTCCGTCTTAGTAAAATTATTTGTTATCTAGGACATAAAACAACATACTGTGGCAATCACTATTCCTACTTTATTTCTAAAATTTTCTTTTCATTTTTCTCGGTTATCCTTGGAGAAAAGGGAGGAATTTTGCATCAAATTCTCTTTTTTTTAGGAAATTACATGGAACAACAGAACCCAACTGCTCAAGCATTTTGACAACATCACCTGTGTGAGACAAGTTCGGTGGTCACGGTGGATGAAGTTGACATGACACTCTTTCCAGCAACTTCAACAGCATCACAGACCTTGCCTGTTGACAAATAACAAAAATTATGAGACAGTGATGAATAGGATGGGTTATAACATACTGTTGCAAAATGGACAATAAAAGTTGAATAAAGGAGAACAAAAAGAACTTGAATATGATGGAATAATATCAAAGTTGTAAAATATTTGACTAGAGGAATGCATGTTTAGCAATTCTAACTGTTAATGGATGGAAAATGGAAGAGATAAGGAACTATAATTGCCTACATTATTCGGTCACAAAAAGAAACTGAGTTTCAACAACTATAACACAGAAGAAAAGAATAAAGACAGAATGTTTTAAGAAGTCATGCATTAAAACAGAAAATGCGAGGAGTAAACATTACCAACAATCAAAGGAAGTTTCTAAAGTTTTAAAAATCAGTATGAAAATACAAAAAACCGTACTATAAAGTTAGATGGCAATGTTGACAATTTATAGTCAGATAGCTTGTAAATTGAAGAGCTTAGAATGATGGACATACTAAATCCATCCAGAGATGCAAGGACCATTTCCCCGGGCAGGAGGCCAAAAAGCTTCTTGCCAACTTTTGAGTTTGCAACAGAACTCGTGAAAAATCCAGACACTTTCACAACACCAGAGAGAACCCCATTCGCCACTTTCTCCGTCATTTTTGTCACCCTCTTAACCCTGTAAGCATTATCAAACTGATCCATTGGTGCATCTTTGTTTCTATCGAAACCAATGCCAATAATAAATATTGAAAGCCAGTTCTTTAATCTAGATTTGGCATCAAGGAAAATGGACTCACCTATCAACAGAATGAAAATGCCCAAAAAAAAAAAAACAATTAAAACCAAAGTAAAACGAACCATTTGCAGATATAAACTAAGAACAGAAAAGGAGAATGCAAGTATAAAAACAACAAGAATACGTATTCCAAACCTTTTAATCCTCTTCAATGTCTCAGGACTAATCTCAGATTTCTCTTTTGAACTCATCCTCTTCTTCATGACCTCATTTCCCCACTTCAACCTATCAACGGTAACATCCCCACACCACAAAATCCCCTTAATCAACCGTCCTGAACCTGCCGCGATCAACTTTGCAGCAGTGCTACTATAATCCTCCACGTTAGGAGCCAAAGTAGTCCAGTAAGCTGCACAATTCCCCTCAATTTCTTCCTTCTTCCCCGATGACAAATCCGCCACTGAAATCCCCTTGGCCACCGATTCACCAAACATTTCCTTCCCTTCTTCCTTCGTTTTCTTTGAAACTTCATGAACCGAAAAACAACTGTGATTCTGCAAAATCTCATCCAATCTTTTCAACATCCCCTCCTGCCCTTTGGACGCAATCGTCAATCCATAATTCAACAGATTCTCCGACTTATCACCGTCCTTATTACTCTTCTTCTTAGTGCTCTTCTTCTTACTGCTCTTCTTCTCCTCCTCATCGCTCGAATCTGATCCGTTATGTTCATCGGGCAGGTGGAGGGAAAAAAAGTAATGCGAATCATCGAGCCTGACGGCAGGCTCGTCTTTGGCCAACGGCCACTGGATTTCATCAGCGACACGAGCGAGAACAGCAACGACGTTTTCCCCTTGGCGGAGACGAACAATCGAGAACTCACCGCAAGCGAGCTCGACGCTGTAGTTTTTATCAATAAGATTGAGAATCGCTCCGGGGATTCTGATCAGTACTTCCTCGACGGCCTCCGGCGGGGCCGATGGAGGGGTGGAAGAACCGCTAGGATGGACATTTTCCGGTTCCGGGAAGAGATTCTCGACGAGGTCTTTCATGTCGATCGTAGGGTAGAGATTTGACGAGGAAGCATTCGGGTTAGGGTTAGTGTACACAGAAGATGAGGAATTGGGATTTGATTGATCTACTTGTGGGTAGAGAGAATTTGTGGAAGAAGCCATGTTTAGGCGTGTTTAAAGAGATTTGAAGCTTTAAATTGGAGGGGAAGTTATGAACACTCGAAATGATGATTGGAATTTGGGAGCGACTCACGAGCGAAGGAGTGCGTGACATGCACCAGTTTAACTGACTTTAGAACCGAACCTTCCCGCGCTTTTACCGGTTAACCTTATTTGTTATACTGTCCAAACTTCAAAGGGGCCCTCTTGTCGTTTCAACATCTACCGTTAAGCGCATAAAACTAAAATTCCAACATCTTCCGTTACAACAATCACTAAAGCTCATCTTCAAATTCAATATATCAGGGCTTATGACTTAAATATGTTCTTCTTCATGTTGGAGCAAGAGCAATTCATGGAGGCAAAGGTTCGTGAATACATACGAGTTTCTTATTACTTCAGCAATAGTTTTATTAGTTGAAGGTAGACAACTTATTGGAATCCACATTTCAAGTGTTTAAATAATGAACTGAAAACTTTGGCGAACGAAGACATCAAAATTTGAGCAAGAAAGTGCGGATTTCCATGGGACCTAGCTCTACGACAAGAGCCGAGGTATCAACTGGACCACCTCTAACTGGGGAGGGTAAGGTTCCATCCTCTCCCTCCACTTTCCATGTCAGTCTCTTCATCTCAGACTTCTCCTGGTTTGCTGACAGGCTCATCTCCTTCAACTCCTTTACCTGAAAACTCAAAAGTCCCATCAAGAGTAAAGTGAAACTGAAGCAGCACTGTACAAAACACATAACTAGAAGTCAAGTTTTGAGTATCTGTCAAGTCATGAAAATGCTGCTGCAGCAGGGACTAGAATGATGTTATGGTTGCGGTTCCTGAGAATATTAATTTGCAATCTCTGGAACCTTGGAAATAGAGTTGCGGCAAGAAAATATAGTCGGAAGATCCACATTAATACTACGCTCCTAGTTCCAAGAAGGTCATGAATCGTATATTAAATGCAAGGTCTTGTTTAATTTTGCAGGGCTTTACAAGAGCAGTGAGAATGAACCCTTACAGGTTTTCCAGGGAAGATTTTCTTCAGTTCAACTTTAGCCAATGTTGAATACTGAGCATCCTCTCCAGCCTGACCACGTTATTGTCAACAAAGAAGTGTAAATATAAAACACTAAGCAGTGTCATTGTCAGAAAGATAGAAGAATGGTAAAAACATACGGCCAGTACTGTTCTTACAGAGGTTCTTTCAAAAATGAAGGGGAAGACAATACGGGGCATTGAAACATTAATGACAGCAGAAAAGACACAAAGCGCGACCAATGATGTTTTTTTACCTCAAACAAATGTGCAAGGCGGAGGAGTACACTTCCATTCTCCAGTTCCTGGAAAAAATAAGATGATAGAAAATGTTTTTGGGACTCAAATTTCTGTAAATATCAAACGACTGATCATCTACCATTTTTTGGGTTGTGGTTCACCAAATTTGACAAACTAAAATTTAAGAAGTTTGCATATATCTGGTTTTAAAAAAAAGATTTTTTCTAATTGTTGGAATGCTATAGTTTGGATCCAAGTGATCAAAGAGTGCCATTCCTGACCTGAAGAGTGATTAGTGCAACATTGGGAGGCAAACTGTAGTTTGGATCCATGAGACTCGCCTTACTTAAGTGAGCTGCTGTCCACTTAGCCTGATTATGGGTAGTCAATAACTGATCACTTTAACAACTACATATAGCAAATCCACATTTTGTTTCAAAAGGACAAGGCCACACCTCTTCTGTGAAAGCTAGAAGAAGTGGAGAGTAAACTTCTTGACCAGTTGTCCTGCGCCATTTCGCTCCACCCCCCAGTGGGTTGACACTCAAATAGTAGTTTCCTCGAACCTGAACAAAGCATAGCCAGACATAACATTGATCTCCTTGAAATTCAATGGAGTTTGATCTTTTTATTTCATCAGCAAATTTTAACAGAAAGTTTCTCTTTTTCTTTGGAAGAATTTCCACTAGTACATCAACTTAACCAATTCAGAACAATAACCTACATGCAACAAAGGATAAAAACATGCATTTGAAGATTTCGTTGAGAATTTCTCAAACATTAAGTTGCTATTTCTACCAGGGCACATACCGTTAGTCCTTGGCATGTAGTCTTGACACATACGTTTTCATCAAGAGCCTCACCAACTCCCCTCGCATCATCATTAAGTATACGCCTTGTAAAGGAGACAAGGAGATGATTTCACACGCGTGTATCACAAAAGGGTATAATTTTTTCTTCATCTGGAGAAGAAAACATAAATCTTTAACAATGTAAAACCTGTGAAACATTAGTTCCATTTCACCATCATTAATACTTGCTCCTCCAGTGGCACGATCAACCAAAACTGACAACTCTGATTTGTTGTCCCTCAGATACATTCCAAGGTTAAGCTGAAGGAAGTGAAAAGGAGAATGATTATCTTCACAACAAAAAAAAAGGAAAAGAAAAATCAGTTCAGTCACTGAACTTCTGTATAGAAACTGTGAATGGGTTCTTTTTCCTTCAGACTAAGAAAATAGGGAATTAGAAAGAAACTATTTGAACAGTTGGTAACTATCTATTGTCAAATGTTTCCATTATGTTGTCAGTCAAGAAATTGCAATATTAGATTTATTAATTCATAGCCACAGAAATCTTTTAGAAAATGAATGTGTACGTATTTTTCAAACATGCATATATTGCTTTCTGATAAGGAAAAAGAAAATTACCGGATAGTAGTTTCCTGCCACAGGTTGAGTAACTGAAAGGTTCCAGTCAGCTCTATGGTCCCTAGTCTGCAAAAGCATAGCTTAGTCAGCATCACTAGAAACAAAGAATAACGCAATTATCTAGGATTGCAAGAAACATCCTGTCATAACAAAAATTGACATATTGGACAGAACAAGGGGTTCAGATCCTTGCACAGAGGATCTGATGCACAGAACAAGGGATAGCCATATTTGAAAATTTGCAGCTCATAGTCTGATTGGGAATTCTCAGCATTTGAGGAAAGCGAAATGTCCAAGTTAAAAAGTCAGCAAATAAAAAGTTAGATGAACATTATACAGGGGAATATATTTTCCCAACTAATATCATTGAGTCTGTTCATTTTATAACTTGGGCTATTTTGCAAGTACCCTCTATGATGTGCTAACTCCTATAGTGTCCTCGGTAGCTTTTTCATGATCAAAGAATTGATATTTTAGATTTACCCGCTTCAGAAAGTCCCTCCCATTGCTGTCTGTATAGAACACCTTTTCAGTGACCATATTTGCAGTGATCCGTGTGATGACTTCTTTTCCAAGACTATCATCAACTGGAATTGGACCAATCTTCAAAAAGAAATTCATCACAAAACAATGATTTAAATTCAGACACAAATAGCTTCAGTTAGAGTTTTGTTGAAAATAATAAGTGCAAAAAATATATCTACGATAAGAGAAGGCACAAAGAAGGCCGGAAATCCAAATAATGGACTTACTGTGTATTCAATTTCCGCGTGCTCTTTGTCTTTGTAAACTCTTGTCACCTAATAAACAACCATAGACTGAAAGTAAGTAAAAAATAGCAACTTTTAGATGAAGTACAGATGAGTACCAGATCAGATTGTTCTAATAGTATAGAATGCTTCCATTCACAAGACTCAAACTTTCAAAGGATGTCAGTAATGAAACTTATTTCTTGAACAGATTTTCAATTATAAGTCTCACTAAAATGCAATTTCGTTGATATTCTGGGTGATGACTGATATCTCCAAATGTTAATACCGATTAAGCATGGTACAATTATGACATGATGACAAAGCAAAAAGCAACCCGGGGACTAGCGAAGGGTATCGTTTTCCATTTATTGATCCTTTCTCAAGAGAAGCACTATAGCAGTTGTTTCTTTCAAAACTTAAATCAGTTAAAGGATTACCTGATAAATCCATGAGCTGAATTGCTGGTGAACCTCATCAACTAAAGGTCCTCGAATGACCTTTACGGGTACCTGCAAGAAAAGACATAAATAGGTAAATTGTGCAACTCTAAACACCAAATAGTTTTAAATTTTTCAATACAGAAAACCACAACTAATGAGTATAGCGGGATATACAGCTTTGAACCTTATGCACAGTGTAATCCTTCCTTCAAAACACAGCTTACATAATGAGCAGAATAATATGGACAGGAGTTCGTGGAAGGTTATAAATTATAATGTTCAAGATTTAGGCAACCAAGAGAAGAGTCTCCACTAGGTGAAGAGGCCAAAACAATATGAAGTCAAGGAGGAAGATGAAGTCGGGATACCAGCAGAGCAACAAAAAGGAACTTACTGATCTGGAAACGACTGTGGGAGGGGCCCCATTAGGCCGGAAAATGTATGCACCAGAAGATTGCTGCGAGACAAATATTATGCCGTCAACAGCCTTTTTTGTGAAAAGGAAGTCAATTAGCAGTGATGGTATGAAGGTTCAGGGACTACATGCCTGAGTATCAGAGCTCGAACCATACCAAAGGTAGCTTTGTTGTACTGGTATATCAATCTAGTAAAATAGCCAAATCAGTTATAGCTAATCTTTTGTTTCAGTGTTAAATAACCAGCCTGCATGCAACATACCAGGAGCCAAGTTTTATTCTAGTAATTTGAAACTTCGACTTTACATCTCATATATCATTATTCTGAAGAACCCTTTGTAGCTTATCGATGACAAAAAAAGAGAGAGTGCCAAAAGACAAAATATAAAGCCCAAGGTCTGGAATTATGGCTTGAGAAAGTGAACCAACTGAATGCTTCATGCTTCATGCTTTAGTTTATGAATGAAGACTTTAACATAGAGTATTTCTTAGATCTCTAAAGCGAAGCCAAAACATACAGTTCAAAGACAATCATGGATATTCCAATTTAGGAGAGGAACATTAAACAGCTTACCCCATTATTAGAGTTGTAAATTCTTTTGAGTTGGCCAGTTGAAGAAGAGAATGACATTTTCAAATTCCCAGGACCAATCTCAATGGTATCATTTTGTACACTCTCCATTCTTGACAGTCCATTTCTCCTTTTCCCTACACCATTTCAAATAATTCCATACAAAGGAATAGTACAGGACAGCAAAAATTTACTATAACAGTAGGTCCCACTAAAAGACCAATGTAATGCAAATGGCATTCAAGCAAGTTCAATGAGTAGGAATGGAAAGACCGCTCACCTATTTCAGAAGCACCAGAAATGAAATAAGTGCTCCAACCAAGCGGTGGTACAGAGACTTGAAATACAAGCCAGTACTTGGGATCTTGTCCAGGTGACAATCCTAAGTACGCCTGTAAATAGAAGTTTCTCAAGTTTCTTGTAACATTATCCATGGGTATATACTGAGTGTCGATTTTGTTGCCCTCAGAATCCGAAATAACAAGATCGACTTCATTTATCTGTATGTTGATATTTAGGTCATAATCAGAGACAAATTTTCTGACAAATGTACACATACATAGTGAACTGAATCCACATTTTGATTCCTTTCACGAGTGATGGTAGTATCAAGAATAAAACAAGCTTTTACTCACCGGTAAGCGGATAGTGTCATTGCGATACCATCCAAGAGGGTTATACACCACCAAAACCTAGAAAATTAGTATCTGAAGATGAATAGGAGTTCAAATCAAACATCAGAGTACAACAAAAAATTAAAGAAAATGAAAATAGTACCAAGTTCTTTCCATTACTTGCTTCCTCTGTTGGTGGGCAGTAACTGATATTGAGTAATTGACACTGCTCAAAGAAAAGAATGAAGATAAAGAAGGTGATCAATATACGGTGAACAGTAACTAGTAACTCAAAAATGTACCCTCTTCTGTTTAGGAAGCAAATAAAACACATACAAGAGAGAAAGAGAGGATGTTACCTGGCTAAAAGTTGAAGCCAGGGATGTGCATTGATCTCTTGACTTCTTACTAACTAAGCATGCCAGAGCAGAACCCACAACAGCTTCTGCCTGTATAATTTGTATACATTGAGGAACATAATGGAAGTGGTGATCATACAAGAGGACTACTATGCTGATGAAGGGAAAAGAATGGGCAGGAAAACTCCAGTGGAAAACTTGGCTGCCTCGTTGCTCACCTCGGTTGCTCCAATAGCTAGACGTTTTGCCCAGTCATTTGTGGTGTGCTGTTTGGCTGTGCCAGTGACAGCATCATGGTGCTGTGCTACTCCTAAAGCATCTCCAAGACCATAGGTGCTTGGTCCACTGGCATTTTTTCCAAAGAACTCAAGTTGTCGCGCCGCCTTGCAGATAGCATCAAGGGTAAGTCATGGGATAATAGTAAATAATAAAAAAATCAAGAAACAGCAGAGCTTTCATTGCATGTCTGTTTGATATGCATACTTCCACTAAATTCATGCAGTCATAAAAGGGTGCAAAAGCTTGCAAAATCAATGCCTAGAAGGCATAAGAATTACTCCTTTGTTTAACTCAAAGGAACCTAAAACTCAGAGCAGAGCTGTTGCAATACCAAATAATACCCACTCAGCTGCCTGACATATCTCTTGAAACCTGGGCGGCTAGTGAAGAACCCAGTCCAATAGGAATTTGGACCATCAGCATACCTGCAGCAAGCAAGGAGTACAAAAGAAATCAATGGAAGTCGAGAATTTTTCCTCAATTCACCAAAAAAAAAGAAAAAGAGTAACATTTGTAAACAACCATAACACTCACGGGAAAAAATCATCGGTTTTCAGAGGCCATGGGTCATTTGCTGCATTTTTTGCGTCGGTGTAAATAGATGGTGTGGAATACAAGGCATTGACTCTACCATCCTGAGTAAAAGATGCTAGAAGTTCTTATTCATATCAAGTGCATTGAAATGATTTAGTACTCTTCATTTCCTTACTGAGGGTACAACATTTCATCAACAGATTAGCAATTGAAAAAACTACAACTTGCACATGACCTTTAAAGTGATTCTAAAGTGCTGTTCACAGATTAAAAATCCGTGTTTGACCAACCAAGAGGAGTGAGAAAGGTTCTCTATAGTAAGTAATGGACCGCCTGATATGGAGTTTTAGAATGGTCTCAAGCTTAAAATAAGCCTCAATCTAGGATTCATAACAAGGATCGTTTTCTTTCAAATAAAGTTCTACCTGGTTAACGTAGTGAATCAGTTTGTCCATTTGTTTGAACCAAGACTCAGCGTATTGGTATTGGAAATCATCCCCCATCGTCCACATGATGTGGTTTGTCCTTGTTACATTTGCCTGTCAAAGGAGGTGGCATTCTAGTCAATATATTTGCATGGTTAACTATAGAACTTGGGTTTGCTAGTTGTGTCTACTCTTAGCAGCCATAACCCATAAGAAGCACATTACTTCCACTGGCAGAAAGAAAGACACTTGGGGAATGTTAATACATGGGGAGGGAGGAGCCAAGATTTTTACTTGGATCAAAGAAGCATTTATAAAATCCTGGACCCTACGTTGAACATTGTAGTCAAATAGAAGAGGATTATCCTGCAAGAATAGAGCAGATGGGAAAAAAAGTGAACATTTGCAAAGCTAATTTAAAAATTATCTAGGAGAAATTTGACTGCTAGTTGATTGTTAGAACCTGGACTGGCACAAAATCATCGAACACTTCAAAATGGAAACCTTCTGGAGGACTATAATGTACTGGAAAAGCATTGGCAAATATCTGCAAGGCAATAAACAAAAATGAACTGTAAAAACATTAACCTTTTTCCAAGAACATAAATGACAGGACATCTCTTCAGTTGGAACCTGGGAGGAAGAACCAAAGGTTTTTGAACCACGCCATATAACTTCTAGAGATTTATCACCTTTACGTGTTGCTCTATCCTGGTAATCAATCCTTGCAAAATGAACAGAATCAAAGCCAAGCTGCAAAGCAGGTAACTGGTCAGAATGTGTCAACTCTTAAAAAGAAACACGCAGTGAAAAACCAACTTGTTAGAATTAAAATCTCAATTCCAGGATTTTCTTTTGCTGCGTTTCATATGTAATGAGTTAGTGAAGCATGTTTCTACTCAATAATCCTAATTTACAAGACTTGTTCACGCTGTGTGGTAAACCATTGATACCACTCACATACCTCAGCCCCAAGAAGGTAAGCTTGCACAGCAGAGTGCCCAAATGGATCAATTTGCCATCCAGAACGAGGTGTCTTGTTAAATTGTTCTTTTATTGCAAGATGACCCAGAGTTGTTTGGTCAATCATATCAATATAATGGGCTGCTGCTTCATCATGCATGCACCAGCCACCATTTCTGAAATTACAAACCTAAATGTTGTTAAAACTAAATGAAGTTAAATGTTCTTCCTAATCACGCATTGGTTTATAACTGCGTACACGAATTCCAGTTGACCTGCATCTACAAGTTTCCTAACTACTACTTGTGTTTCTGCACTTTGTTCTAGCCACCATCGCTGGAAGAAAGCCTACCATTCATATAAAACTTTGTCAGATTCTAGGCTGTATATTGCTGATTGTATAGATCAAGATGAAAAATAGAACCCAAAAGAGGAGTATAATAACAAGGACGAATCTTGGAACATGACCAGACCCAGCTTGTAAACACAAGAAACTAGCAAACAGTAGGTAAACTTCACTTTGGAATCTCCTGAGCATGACAAGAGAATTGGTGGCTGTACTGTGTTTAGCACTTGGACTCCAAAGAAAATTTTAAAAGAAAAAGAAGGTTAAATAGGACGTTTTATCTTCTCCATCCACTTCACTTTTCGATTGCCAATAGAAATGCTGTATTCATTAGAGAATCTCACGATAAACAAGCTGAAATTACTGGAAATTAAAATCTAGGACATTGCAGGTAATGCTTGTACAATGGTAGCAGGCTTATTAATTATCAAAACTGTGACTATAGTTCCTAGATCTATTTCAGCAGTAGTTCCTTCACATTTTACCATTTCAGCAAATACAAACTTCCTGTTAGGATCTCGAAGCAACGATACCACCACAGAGTCCAGCACATTCTCAACACAAGCACCCTATGAGAAAACCAGAGGACAGAATCAAAATCAAACTTTTCTTCCTCAAGAACATCCAGAATGCACACAAGACACTATGTTCAGACAGAATCAGAACCTGAATGCTGTTATTTGATCCGACATAGTACTGATCAATGGTCTTCAACCAGCCAACATCATCATGTGAATGCGCCACCAAATGAACATTCAATTTACCAGGCACAATCCCACCTCCATTGTTGTACTTTCTCAGAGAATCACCATCAACATTTCCAGGGAAACCAAGACCAATCAACACAAAGAGAAAGCCCCAGGTTAAAAAACCAAGCTTTCCAGTTTTAGACCACGCCATCTTCGAAGCGGGAAGGCAATGAAGTTCTATCTTCTGCATCAATATATTGAGCACAGAATATGCCAAAAAAAAAAACAGAGATTGACAACTGGGCCTCGGTTTAAAATTCTTGTTTATGTTCTACTACTTGGCGCTTGTACAGTTATGCTTAGACTAATAGCCGCCCTGGTGTGGCATAATGCATATGGAGAAAACCGAAAAGGTCCAAACTTTGAAGTTCCATTGTCGGATTCTGTATAACTGTGTATGACAGGGAGAAGCCTTGTACTTTTTTCTGGCGCCTAAAGATCAAAAGGTTGTTGTTTGACTCTTTGTTGGAAGTTATGTATGGATCACGGGTGCTTGCTGGTAGTGAGTACTTGAGCTGTGCTTCCAGTCCCAGTTTTTATGCGATGTCTTGTGAAATCTTTCATTAAACTCATATTTGGTATTTTGAAAGGTATCAACCTCTTTCTCGTTATTACAATTTGACTTTTTTAGTAAATACATTTCAGAATTTGCCACTATGTTTGCTTTAATTTCTCTTTGTATATGCATTATAACGTAGAATTAGAAAATCCTTAGAATTTATTACAAATATCTCTCTTGGTGTCAAATTAATTATGACCATCAATACTAATTAACTAATTAACGTGATAAAGCCTTAACTTTTTCACTGCATTTGCATAACCATTGATTTTGGAAGACCTCAAGGACTTCGACATGTACCAATTCATATCTTCCTTCAACTGAGGGTTTTGTGTTTGTTACCACTAGGAACATTGGGAAAACATCTAGGAGATATTTTAATAGCAAGACCTGCACATGCAACAAGGAGCTAGCTGGAGTGGACCCTTGAAATTAGTGTTCACGCAAATGAAGGCAGTGTTGAAACATACACATATCATTCCGCCTTGTAAGTAACGAACAGATGTGGCCAACGGTAGGGGTCAGGGAAACGCTATAGGAAGCATCCATTTGGGACCCAGTTCCTAACACTATCATTCAATGGAAAAAAGAATTGAGTTGGACAAGAGAGGATTAAAATGCACGAAAATGGACCAGGGACTATAATAAACATATATTCATGACAATCTTCAGTTTTATGACCAAGAGCTGACAAGATCGTGCGCAAGCTTTGGTTTAAAACTAACAATATCAAAAAAAATTGGAAACTGCAGATACAATTGAGTTTTTTCGCACTTCTTTTGCCAGTCAAAACAATATTCTAAATCCCTCTCATGCAGAACAGTCTTCATCTAGTCTTCATGCTGTGCATTCAGGCCTACAACAGGACTGAAGAAACATAGCCTGTGAATTCAAATAAAGATAAATAGCTTGAAAAGAAAAATAATTTACTGCCCAATAAGCTGAGAACAGTTAACAAAACCTGACATGAAGAAGCAACACCACAGGAGAATCAGTTATCATCCTGTTTTTTTTCTTCATCCTTTTTTCCTTGAGACTTGAAAAGAGGAAAGAAAATATAAGTCTAGAATTTAGTATCTGTAATATAAAAGTGAAAACAAGTTGAGTATGATCTCATATGAATATTTCGCCAAGCCATCAGCTAGATATTTAAGCATCAATATGTTCCCTCCAATGACCCTAACCCCATTCTCCCAAAAAAAAAATCATCCTTTCTTTCTTCTCCTAAGGAATAGATAAAACAGAGCATATAATGTGCCCATGAATCAGGAAAATGTCAATGAACAGGAAAAGAGCAAAAAAGATACAAGAAGCGTGATTAAATGAAACCCTGCTATTAAGAAACAAGTCGATAATAAGACCGTAACAGATTAACAATTTGATACATGCCACTTTCAAACTACAATGTCATTGAAACTAATATTTTCATATGATTTGACTACCACGTTCTGTTTCATTCCACCTGAAATTCAACGAACTCACCTCAGATTGATTTTGCATTGACGCAAGTAAATCTTTAACAGAAGGATCATTTGGATCAACCCCTGGTAGCTGCAGAAGCAAGGGAGAAAAGAATTAATGAGAAGTTGTACAAAACCTTTCTCAATCTGTCCTTTTGTTCCTTTAGAAATAGGAAAAGTTTGCACATCCTTAATCTGTATACCGATGCAAGGATGGAGGAGACAAAAGATTGGTCTGATAACAAATTTCCCATATCTGCTTGACTTGAAGAGTCTTTGGTGCTGTCCTGTACAGATAACTGAAGTGCTGCAAGAGATAGACCAGAAATCAGGAAAAACAAATAGACACAGAAGAGTAACATTTGTGAATGGAAAGACTTGCGCAAACTTGAAGCACTTGCCTTACCAAACCTGGAATAAAAAATAGGAGACAACCATCTACTTTGCGGAAATAGCAAATCTTCAACCAACATAAAGACTCACCTAGTGCCAACTCAGGATCATCTGCAACTGCCTCAGACATATCTGTGTCTTCCATAGAATGGCTTGAGGCAGGGTCATCCATTGACATGGCAAGAGCCTGCTGCAGCAGAGCATTCTCTTCATCCTGTTGTCAAGTTATTGTCAGTTTATCCCGAGAAAAGTGTTCAGCTCTACACTTAAAAGCAGTGACTGTACCAACCGTCACATCATTTCTCTTGTTTTCAGTTTCAGAAGCAGTAACATTAGAACTTTCGGTCATAGTTGCATCCTGTGAGCTGGACGGTTGTTCCCCAGCTTTTTCCTGTTTAGCAGCCTCCTCTGCAGCCTTTTTAGCAGCTGCTTCTTGTCTGGCCCTCTCCTCTTCCATCGACACTCTAAGGGCAAGGGCCAATTCAGGATCTAGATTAGGATCCACTCCAAATTCAAAACCAGAGACACCACCAGCAGCAGCTGCCGCAGCTGCAGCCGCAAAACCACTTCCACCTTCCCCATCCCCAGTGAAGATCGGTGTGCTGCAGTAGGCAAATTAAACAGTGAGCATGATTTAGAAAATATTGGTATATTTTTATTGTACAAGGGAAAAAACCAACCTTATCAGAACATCAGAAAGGACGTTTGAGCCAGGAGGAACATGAACCATGTGGCTGGTGTCATTACTGTTGACAGCTGAAAGAAGAGCGTCCAGCTTCTCTGTCTTGCCATCATCTTCTTCGCCAAAATTAATAATATCAAGAGCTACATTATTCTTTTTCAATTTCCTACCAATCATCTCTAATGCCTTCTTGTCATGTTTAATAGGACTGCAAGTTCAAATTAATAATCAAAGGATCTGAAAACAAAAAGTTTTGAAAGAAAAAGGAAGGTAAAATAGGATCCACCTTCCAGCAAAGACAATAATTCTTTGCTGCTGCTTTTTGTTCTGACGATGTTTAAGTGCCAATTGTGCCACCTGAATACCAGCAGCCAAATTCATCTCACCACCAATTTCTAAACCTAAATTGAGCAAAGGGGAACATTAAGGTTCCATGTAACAGCTATATATATAGACCCAAAAAAAAAAGTGTAAACCATGGAATTCTCAAACAGACACACAGTAGTTGATATAAACATAACTAATTTTGCATTCAACAACCATTAAAAATTATCGGATATAAGTAAGCCTTTCTGCCCTTATAAGTGAACTAGCAATAAGACTCGGCGTGATCATTCAGTGACAGATCATTACATGTATGCAATATATGTGTCCAAAGATCTTTCTTCCAAATCTAACAAAATGACTCTAGACACATATATTTAGTTTAAGATCTATATAAAATTCATAAAAACAGTGACCGATGCATTACAACAGACATCGAAAAGGAGATGTTGTCAACCTAAAGGTACCAGAGAACTGAGAAACTCAATGGCTCAGGGAAAGCCACTGAATGATCAGAATTCAGATATATACTAATAATAACTATATAGCTAGAATATACATAGCAGAAAGAAGTCACTTCAGTTTCCCATAAAATGTTAGATGCAAAATCTGGACTATTTTTGTTTGAAATGTGTATATCTTGATGCACGGGCAGTTACCACTAGCTCTTCCAGTTAGATATTAACCACTGCTTACTATATATCTCCATGCATATTATTCCATACTATCACGTGCACTCAAAGTTCCTTAGAACAAAGAATTTCACTTGGTAATAACTAAAGAAAAAGAAAGTTCTAAACTGAAAGGTGAATAGAGAAGCTAACCGTGCATGCAAGCTAAGATCTTGCCAAGATCACTAGTAGGAGTAACCAAAACGCGTACCCCCTTTCCTGCCATTGTCAGAATTCCCACCGTATTCTCCGGATTTGACTGCACATGTACACCTAAATCCATCAGCTCATAAAATCCCATAAACTGCAGGCATATTAACCACGGCACAACAAAAGAATCTTCCTTTCTCCTCAATATTTCAAAATCACCCATTTTCCCGGAACTAGAAATGATAGAGACAATGGTTTGTGGATTCTATCAAACATTATATTTCCTCACAATCCCAGAATCTCAGCAACCGAACAAACACTTAGAAAGAAAAAAGAGACCTGAGTTTTAGCACCACAAATAAGATTAACCGCATCAGCTTGAGCTTGAAATCTGGAGGGAGCGTAGTCTCCGTTTCGCATCCACTCAGAGTTATCGATGCAGATCATCGTCGCCTGTGGATTGCAATTATATTACCAATCACAAAGTTCGAAAACCCTAAATTTTGCAAGAATTGGGTGGAATATAGGACCTACCTCGAGAACCATGTTTAGAAAATATTTCTTGGAGAAGGATCGAGAGGGAAAGATAGAGACCTGAAGGAGATTTGTGAACAGCCCAGAGACAGTAGTAGAGAGAGAAACAAGGCTTACTTGTCCCAGAGGCTTCAGGATTCTTGGAAGAATTTCATAATCTCAGAATGGGTACCAACAAGACGTATTTCATAATTAAGGTAAGTAGATAACTGTATAATAAATATTTTAAAAAAGAAAACCATAAACTACTTATATTATGTTATACAGAAAGTTGCTGTAAATGCTTATGATGTTTCTTGTAGACAACAACAAAAAATTATATTAAAATATATAAAACATCAAAATAAATCGTATAATTAATGTTTTAAAATATAATCACATTTAAGTTACAGATATAAGTATTGGGTTCAAAATATGTAATATATTCAAACACATAAATTTATAGGTATAATTAAAATTTATAATTTTATGAATCAATTTAGGACAAAAATATTAAAGACATAATTATACAGATTTTGTAAATAAGGAATATGTTAATTTTTTAAAATGATTATATTATCAAAAAATAATTTTATTTTAATTTTGATCTTA
>JANIHY010000208.1:44310782-44323514 GCA_027479065.1 Erythroxylum brevipes
ATTGACTACCTTCTTCTTAAGTAAGAAATATAATGTGTACTAGTCTTAATACTGTGTTTATGTTTATTATTAATAGAACAATGAATAAGAATAATTTAGTGATAATACATAACTATAATATGTATCTACTACTTATGATTTCATTATAACTTTATTTTTACTTTACATCTATCTCATGAACTTTATCCTGTATATTAGTTAATTAAATAAATTATGCATAAGGTAAAAAATACCTTCAAATAATTATGTCACAAAAATTACAACATATAGTTTGATTGGAAAGCATAAATTAACATAATTTTCTTATTAATAGTTTATCCATGATGTAGGTTGGAAACAATATTGGGATCATGGTTGTTAGCTCTTCAAACATGTTTAGCAATCAATATGAGACTTTTAGGGTTCAGATTATTCAGGTTAGATGTACAGAAAACTATGAATCCAATAAAGTAACAATTGACCTTCAACCAGTAATGGATGTCAAATAACTTTAAAACGTTGGTTTCATTACGATGTACATAAGAAAAGTGGATAGGACCCATATTTTAAATAAAAAATGTTAAATTCATATCACGCTAGCTTGAACATAAAATATAAAGAATAAAAACTTAAATTTACCAAAATTTTTATCAATTTAGGATTTATTTTGAACATCTTACAAGTGTTAGAAAAATTCATTTTGAATGATCTGAAAGTTTAGGGTCTAATGTTAGAATTCATTTTGAATAATATCAAATATTAGGATCTACTTGCATTTTAGTAAAAATATTACACTTTAATTTCTCTATATGACATTTACCTATTATTTTCAATAGTTATTCTGTGACAACTCTTGTATCATATAAAGCACTAATGTATACATGTCATATTCTAAAGAATGGTTCAGTTGGTGAAACTAGTTGCTTCAGGAGTTCTAAATTCAAAGTTAAAAGTTCAAGTCACAATAAACTCACTTTAACATTGAAGAGGATGATTGGTTATGAGTAAAGACACATTAGAATCCGCAGTAACTACTTGAATTGAGCCAACGACTGCAACTTCTACCAATATGTAAGAAAATCTACACATCTTATAAATTAATTCTCAGAATGAAAGAAGTATTAGTTTAGTATTTAAATATATATAGATCTAATTATGATGGAGTTAGCTACCAAGTGTGGTCCCTTAACACACACTATTTACTTTTGTGTAATTGTAATATTCTATACTCAAACTATTTTACTCAAAGTGATATATAATTCAATTATTAAAAAATCTCCATATACTGAAATATTCAAAACAGATACGGTCAAACTGAGTAAAATCAACAGACAGAGACATGCAGTTGTGTAAGAACGTGTAGAGCAGGATTGATCGCTAATTACCATTATAGCTACATAGGATTGAAATATAGATAAAAAATTCTAAGTCAAGATTCTTGTTGATGCCAACAGGAAAGCTGATATTGGTTTCCAAGTTCCGACCATATTTGGCAATGGAGATAATTGTTTTGTTCAAGAATTTCCGGATTCAGAGCTCCTGATTTGGCTCCTCTTCCGTCTTCAGTGGAAGTTCATTCTTCACCCATGCAAGATATCCTCCCTCCATGTTGCTCACATCCTTGAATCCCTAAAATTTCATCTTCTACAAATCAGTCTCTCAACTTTTCACTTTACAAAGATTTCGGTTTTGGAAATTTCTTACTTCACCAAAAGCATTATGAGAAATTAATCGGATGACTTGGGATGTTTCTAAACTAGAGAAAAGATAGGGCAGAGTTAGTAGAAATCTCTGTAAACTGAGCTCTTGGATGGACATAAATGTCCAAGTAGCTAATATGGTCAATAGCTAATTAAAAGGGAGAAGAATCTGGGGTGATATGACATTTAAACTTACGGCAGCTAGAAGATCAGCAGTTGCATACAGGGACCTGACTCCACTTTGACAGCCCTGTGCAGAAAAACCATATAGAGAACATTATCTCGTTTGAGCCAGGAGGAGGAGAAGTTAGAATGAATCTGTATGAAGCATGGTCAGATCATAATCAATCAACACCAACAGGAGTAATTTACCACAACAAGATGATCTTCTTCGTTGCAAACAGCTGAAACCTCCTTCAGGAAATCAGGATTTTTCAACCTACCTGTGCTCAAGACCATAACATAGCATCTTGTTTACCATCAAACCAATCATATACAAGAACAAATAATTAACACGAAAAAGGTTCGTCCGTTGAGGTTCCGAGTCTGTGCTTTATACCTTCTGGTGTATTGAACATGTAAGGAATGTTGAATATCTTCTGTGTGTCAATATGCCCTTTCTTGTACTCTTCTACCGTCCTGATGCAAGTGAAGCAACAAAGAAGAAAAAATAAAAAGGAAAGTCCTAAAAGCCTGTTACAGTTTCATGTACATCATTGAAGCTTTGAGAATACAAAAAGGAAAGAACTACTAAAGGAGAGAAATTTCTACCTAACATCTAAGTAGCCATAGTCTGATTCAAGCAGAAGCTTGGTTGCTTTGACATCAACGTTGACGACTTCAGCTTGTGAACTGTAATAGAACAAAAAAAGTAGAAAGAACCCAAAAGGGCAAAGACTCGAGGACGCAACCATTGTTTTCTCAAGCAACTAATAGAATTATAGAACCCTATAAAGTCGTTTGTGAGAGTATCAGAAAGAAACAAACTTTACCCCGTCTCCAAAGAATCCATAAAGAGCAAGTTTCGTTATATAACGCGTCGAAAGTTGACGCCTTTAAGAGATCAGGGGGCTGTTTTCGCTTGTTTTGCTTTAGAAAACCAGCTTCAGATCAATCACACATCCCGCAGCTGTTTTGCTTCATTCTATGGCAAGATGGGGGCATGACTACATATAGGAATTTCAAAAGAATTATAGAATAACGCAAAAATAAAACTGAAGCAAATCTCTGAACTAACCTTCTTGACAAGTTCCTCTAGAAGGTTTGTAGGTGCAGTCATCACCATCATCTAGCACCGTACGGAATTAGTGGATAACGTGCGATGTCCATATTTTCAATATCAATATTAACCACTCCTGAGCTCATATGCTGCTCAAGATCAAGAAGTCGATGCCGTACACCATCGTTTTGGATAGGCAAGTATTCTTGTTTCTGTTTGTGTCGATTAGGGTAAAAAACAGGGGACTGACGTAGACATAAAGAATTAAGATGATGGGCAATCACGAAGATAGGATAGCAATTATATCCATAGTCCATACCGCCGTCAATTTTGTCATTAAAATCGATTAATGCGAGCAATAAATAAAATGGTTAACAAAAAGAACTGGTCAACGCCTGCACAGGCACATGTGGTCGACCGTCACCCGGTCCCCATATGAGCCGACAAGTCGTTTGCTTCGCTTTGCAGCGTTCCCTAAGCCGTTACATTGCATGCCACAAACTTTTGATGGAGGTGAAAAAGGGGGTCCTTTTGATGGACGAAACTTCCATTCAGTTTGATTGCACAAGAAATCTTTCTTTTTTGTTCGTACAATTAACGTCATGTGAACAATTCGCAAGATTATCGCCTGATTATGGAAACAAATCGATCGGATCCTAAAAACTGATCTGATTATCCACAAGACACATCTAACTCTACTGAATATGCTAGCCATATTGCTAAAAAAATGCGAATACGCGAACAGGAGGAGGACCCTCCTCCCTCATCTTCTACACCGGGTCCCAACCAGTTATGACACAACAGTTACAGGAAGTTTAGGCCCTGTTATTAACGATAGAGAATTAGCTTGGCCTGAAGAGGAGCTTGTTGAAATTATTGATAGGGATATTACCTTGGTTCAAGGTTCACATGGAATGGGCATTGAATTATCTAATACATTCAAAAATCAACTTGATGAACAATAGGCAAAAGCCGTCGTCGTCAAATTATTGGGCTGATAGCTAGGGTTCCACATGCTCAAATCCAAACTCACTTCAATGTGGAAATGCATTGGACCCATGAAAATAGTTGATATGAACAATGAATTTTAATTGATTAATTTTGTCGAAGAATCCAATTATATGATGGCACTCACCCAAGGATCATGGGTGATTTCTAGACATGTCTTGTCTGTACAACCATGGTCACTCAATTTTCGCCCTTCTTCGAGAAAGATCTCGAACATGTTGCTTAGGTTTGATTTTTGAAGCTCTCACTAGCTCGGTACCACTCGTCTGTTCGCAATGCCCTTGAAAACTTGATTGGTTGAACGGTCAAGATCGATGACAACACCAAGCAATCATAACGTGGAAGATTCGCGAGAGTCGTTGTCATCGTGGTGTATAAGGTTTGTTTTTAATGGAATTCATGCCAAAGCCTCTTGCTTTTTTTTTAATAAGAATTTGGAACCAAAGTATTTTTCTTGTTTAACTATTGTTTCTGTAAAAGGTTGTTGAGGTTGAAATGTAAGGATTTTTTAATTAAACATATGGGCTTATATGTGTATAATTGTATATAAAGGGTATCATATAAAGTTGAGCCCAATTAATTAAAGTGGTCTAATATGTTCGTGTATCTATTTTAAGTGTGGACTTTATTTGTGTAGAGATCGGATTTATAATTTCTAGTTTTATGATAGCCAAACTAGAAATTAGAGAAATTACATTAGGATTTTATCCTAATTTAAGTGATTATGATCTCTAAATTAAATATACGCATAGTTTTTTTTTGACATCCCATCATCAGATAGAAAACAGAGAGTTAAAGAAAACTATGAAAAAAGGCTACGTTCTAATTTGAAAGACAAATCACAATGAATTCAGGTATGCTTCCACTTTTATTTGATTCTTAATGATTTGATATGAACGGATCCAATTTTTAAAGGGATTAAAACTCAACAAGTGGTCTAAGACTTTGTTCATAATTGGGTCATTAAGAATGGGTTTTTTTTTGTCTTCCATATTATTGGAGTTTCTTTCATTTCTTTTCTTTAGATCTAGTTATTGGCATATACGATTATGTTTCGGTGGTCTCATGGTTTCAGATCTTGTTTTTTGTATATGTATACGATTCTAACTCCTTGATTTGCAAAGTCAAGCCTTTAATGGTTTTTAAGAATGTTTTTGTTGTCATTTAATGCACAAAGCTTTGGTTTCAGTTTTGTTCGTTGGATAATAACCTAAAAAATTAAAAAAAAATTATTTTCTGGTTATTTTTAAAAGCTTTCATCTTTAAAGACATTATTGGATAAAGATTAGAGTTTTAATCAAAGTTTTACCCATTGGGTTAACCATTAAATATGTTATTGTTTTATCATTTGGATGTTTTCATAATGCTTTCAAAGCCTTGTTCTTTATCCAATAACCAATATAAGCCATGGTTCTTTTTGTTTTGTTAATAAAGTCACAATTTTTTATTGACCAATGGATTCAAATAAGAAATAAACCAAAGTTTTAACATCTCAGAAAGTTTTAAATTTATACTTCTTAGTATGCATGTTATGGATTAATATTATGGTGAATTTTGGGTCAAAACTTATACTTTCTGGTTTGATTTGTAAAATTTCCCAATTCTCGATTTGAGCTTACAAGATTGTCAATGTCGTAGCTTCAAGAAATTGGAGCTATGATGCTTTCATACAGCTTATGTAAAATTTGGTATTTTAACTTTAGAATTTAGTATTTTAAAGAAATATATAGCATTTGAAATTAAATTAATTGAAACAACGTGTGCCAAAGCAACATCTCTTATGAAAATTAATTTAACTTAGAATGTTAAAAAGTTTTGTGTGTATGCTATTCATGCAAATATGGACTGGCCCAAATGAAAGTTAATATTTGGCCTAAATTGCATAAACACTTGTGGTGGTAAATGTGTGGCAATTATTCAGTATAATATATGAACATTAAATCGGTCTAAAGAAAGGTTTATTGTTTGACATGTCTTATTGCTAGTGTTTGATCACTACACCAAAGTACCACTTACAAGTTAGTATTTCTGTCCAAAGACTAAATATTAATGTTGTGCAAGGTATCTTGTGATGGGGCCCTATCATTATCTGTATATAATTAATTTGACATATTATAATGTTATTATGTGAGTAATGAGTTTTGTTTGTTTTGTTTTCTGTTCAGTTCCTGGTTTTGCTGCAAATATCTCTACTAGTATTAATTCAATTCTTATGCTTAACGGTACCAATTTTAAGTCATAGAAGAACAACGTTTTGATTGTGCTCGAAGTCATAGATTTGGATCTTCCTTTACAAGTTGATCAACCTGATCTACTTACTAATGAGAGTACCTTTGATTAAAAGAGGGAGATGGGAAAGTAGGAAACGTCGAATTGTATGAGCTTGATAATCATGAAATATGTCATTCCAGAAGTTTTTCGGGGCATTATGTCCGTTCATATTATTACAGTTAAGGGTTTCCTTGAGGATCTTAAGAAAACATTTGCCAAAAATGAAAAGGCTGAAACAAGTACACTTTTGGAAAAGCTTATCTCAATAAGATATGTAGGATAAGAAAACATAAGAGAGTACATTATGGAAATGTCTCACATTGCTTCAAAATTGAAAGCACTTAAGTTGGAATTATCTGAAGAATTGTTAGTGCATCTAGTTTTGATATCTCTTCCGACACAGTACAGTCAATTCAAAGTGAGCTATAACTGTCAAGAAGAGATATGGTCTCTTAATGAACTTATCTCACATTGTGTCCAAGAAGAGGAAAAGTTGAAGCATGATAAGGCAAAAAGTGCTCACTTAGCCACAACATCTAAAAACAAAAGGAACAAAAGAAAGTAAACTAAATAAGCTGCGGTTCCAACAATACAAAAGAAATAGAAAAAGGAAGATCCAAAAGGTTGTTTCTTCTATGGAGCTTAAGGTCATATAGAGAAGCAGTGTGCCAATTATCACACATTGCGTGCAAAGAAAGTTATGATTCTTATTTTGGTTTGCTCTGAAGTTAATTTGATTTTAGTACCTAAACACACATGGTGGTTAGATTCTGGTGCAACAACTCACATTAGTGTGTCTATGCAGGGTTGCTTGATTGCTAAAAACCAAGTGATGGTGAAAGATACATCTATGTAGTAGATGCAAGTCGGTAGAAATCGAAGCAATAGAAACTTTTAGATTATTGTTAAGAACTAGATTTTATTTGGATTTAATTAAGACTTTCATTGTACCATCTTTTAAATGGAATTTGATTTCTATTTCTACTTTGTAAAAATTTAGTTATTGTTGTTCATTTTGAAATGGAATATTTAGTCTCTTTCAAAATTTAAATTTGGTTGGTGTCGGTTCTTTATCAGGTTACGATAATTTGTATATGCTTGACAATAATGCTTCATTTAATAAAGCCTTACATGTGGTACACAAAGTTTAAAGTACAAATTAACCTGAGAGATTTCTGCCTCATTGTGAGGAGAATTGAGAGACTTATGTCCAAAGGAATTCTCGATCTCCTTAATTTTACAGGTTTTGCTACTTGTGTTAATTGCATTATGGGGAAACAAACAAATGTCAGGAGATTAGGTGCCAATAGGGTTTCAGATGTCTTAAAACTTATCCATACAGATATTTTTGGGTCATTACCTACAGCGTCTTAGAATGGTCAGCCGTATTTTATAACATTCATAAACAACTTCTTGCGATATGACTACCTTTATCTCATCCATGACAAATTACAGTCTTTGGACATGTTCAAAAACTTTAAGGTTGAAGTTAAGAACCAACTAAACAAAAGGATTAAAAGTGTTAGATCTAATCATGGTGGTGAGTACTATAGTAGATATGACAGATCAAATGAACAATGTCCAGGATTGTTTGCTAAATTCCTAAAGGAATGCGGTATCGTTCTATAGTACACTATGTCAAGTTTGCCTAGCATGAATGGTGTTGCTGAAAGACGAAACAGAACGCTCAAGGATATAGTGGAGAGTATGATTAGTCATTCTACCTTGCCAGAATCACTATGGGGAGAAGCACTAAAGACCGCAATATATAATACTCAATAGAGTTCCAACTAAAGCAAATGACAAGAACCCTTATGAACTTTGGATGGGCAAAAAGCCTAGTTTAAAGCACTTGCACATTTGGGAATGTCCAGTTAAGGCAAGGCCTTATAGGCCCAATGAAAAGAAACTGGACTTAACGACTATCAGTTGTTATTTTGTTGGATATTTTGAAAGATCCAGGGGTTACAAGTTTTATGATCCCAATATTAAGGTAATTTTTGAGATGAGAAATGCCTGATTTTTTGAGGATGTTGAGTTTGTCAAGGGAGAAAGGATTAAGGACTTTGTTTTTGAAGATGAATATGTTGAAATTCCTCTAATTAATGTTGAAAATGATTAGGGTCAGGTTTCCATTCCTGTCATTGTTCAAGAAGCAATTCCGAATCAAAACAATGTCATGAAAACTCCTCCTTAAGTTGAACAACTTGTCCTAAAAGAACAAACTTTACAACCTCAAGAACCTATGCCATTAAGGAGATCCATTAGAGAGAGGAGAAGTGCAATTCCAGATTATTATGTTGTATTTCTTCAAGAATATGAAGTTGACATTGGTATGGTGGAAGATGATCCAATCAACTTCTATCAAGCCATAGAAAGTTCTAACTTTCAAAAGTGAATTGATTCCATAAATGAAGAGATAAAGTCCACAAAGGACAATGATGTTTAGGACCTTGTACCATTCCCTAAAGATGAGAAACTTATTAGTTGCAAATGGATATTTAAGAATAAGAAGGATTCGAAAGGCAATGTAGAGAGGTATAAGGCTTGTCTTGTCGCAAAGGCTTTACATAGAAAGAAGGCATTGATTATAAAGATACTTTCTCTCCGGTTTCTTCGAAAGAAATTTTCAGGATAATAATGGCATTAGTGACACATTTTGATCTTGAGTTATATCAAATGGACATTAAGACAATATTTCTCAATGGTGACATTGATGAGACAATTTATATGGTGTATTCAGAAAACTTTGTGTTGGGAGATGTAAAACAAATGATTTGCAAACTAAAGAAATCTATCCATAAACTCAAGCAGGCATCTCGTCAATGGTGTTACAAATTTCACCAAGTTGTCATCTCGTTCAGTTTTGAGATGAACTTGGTTGATGATTGTATATACCATAAATTCAGTGAGAGTAAGTACATTTTTCTAGTTTTAAATGTTGATGACATATTTCTTACCACTAATGATATAGGTTAATTGCAAGAAACCAATAGATTTTTGTCAAAGAAATTTGAAATGAAAGATCTTGGTGACACCTCTTTTGTTTTAGGGATTTAGATACATCAGGAATGCTCTCAAGATATTCTTGGATTATCATAAAAGAGTTATATTGAAAAGGTGCTTAAAAGGTCTGGCATGTAGGATTGTAAACTAAGTGATACCCCTGTTTCTAAGGGAGATAAGTTCAATTTAAGTTAATGCCCCAAAAATGACTTTGAAGAAAAGGAAATGCAGAAGATTCCTTATGCTTCGACTGTAGGAAGTCTAATGTATGCTCAGGTTTGTACACGTCTGGATATTGCGTACATTGTTGGAATGCTAAGGAGATATTTAAGTAACGTGGGATTGAATAACTAGAAACCAATAGGGCCATGCGGCACTTGCAGAGAACAAAAGATTATATGCTCACATATAGAAAATTAGGCAAGCTGGAGATCATTGGTTATTTTGATTCCGATTTTGTTGGATGCCAAGATAGTAGGATATCTACTTCGGGCTATATCTATCTACTTGTCAGAGGAGTTATTTCCTGAAAGAGTGCAGACACTTATAGCTTCTTTCACCTTGGCAGTAGAGTTTATAGCGTGTTATAAGTCATCCAACCATGAGATATGGTTGGAAAAAATTTGTCACGGGGCTACGCATTGTGGACTCTATTAAAAGACCATTTAAGTTATTTACTGACAATAACTGTGTAGTGCTATATTCCAATAACAATAGGGGCTCGACAAAGTTGAAGCACATCGACATCAAGTTTCTAATTGTTAAAGAGAGAGTTTAGAGTGGATAGTTGTTTATACAACACATTTGATCAAACCCCATGATTGCAAATCCGCTTACTAAAGGAGTGCCACCTAAGGTCTTTCATGAGCATACTGCTTATATGGGTGTTGCATCTTTTCAGGATATATAGTTTCAGTAGGAGTTTGTATTATAGATGCTTTTCAGATTAGGCATTTTTCATTTTCATTTTAGATACAATTTTTTTGGTTAAGTTGTTCGAGGTTATTTTCAACTTTAAGATATTTGGTTTATTTTTTCCTTGAACTTATTAAAAATTGATCTCACTAAAGCATAAGGTTGGACCAGTTAGAAATAAGCATACTAATCATGCTGCTTATAATTTCCATGCTACACATCCAAGCTTGATCTATGTCATTTGATTATATCAGCATATGTGACTATTAATGGGTCTAGTTATGTTAATTGTATGATCCTATGTTAGTATGATTGATGGACTAGATTATCGAGGGATGCATACAGTAATGATAGCAAAATTCTGAGTACTCATAAGGTTAATACATAATTTTAAGGTAACATATATAGCCCAAGTGGGGGATTGTAAGCATTTTTTAATCAAATATGTGGGCTTATGTGTGTATAATTATATATAAAGGCGATCATATAAAGTTGATCCCAATTAATTAAAGTTGTCTAATAAGTTTATGGTATTTTGGGCTTCATGCATCTATTTTAGGTGTGGGATTTATATGTGTAAAGATTGGGTTTATAATTTCTAGTTTTATGATGGGCCAAACTAGAAATTAGAAAAATTAGATTAGGGTTTTAGCCTAATATAAATGGTTATGGTCTCCAAATTAAACACACACATAATTCTTTTTCGACATACCATCATCAGATAGGAAATAGAGAGTTAGAGAAAACTTTGAAAAAAGGCTATGTTCTAATATGGAATACAAACTGCAAAACTCTAGTGCAAATTTCACAATGGATTCAGGAATACTTCTGCTTTTATTTGATTCTTGATGATTTGATAGGAACAGGTCCTATTTTTAAAGGGATTAAAACTCAACATGAAAGTAATTCGTGGGAGTTGGAGATGGAGAAAGACATTGAAGATAATATAAGAGGAGGAGATGATGCTGAATGCAATATAAATGTATCATAAAATGATGTTGGATGGCATATGTAATAAGTAGAAGATAAAATGACTCCATTGTGAGTGTACACATGTAAGATGGAGACCTTGGGAAGCTAACAACTATAATAGTGGTCAATGCATTGTGTAACAAACTAACAATAATTCAATCAATGTTCTATCTCAGTTACTTTATCTCTCTATTTTCTCTTTATATATTCTCAATATTTTCTGCAACTATAATTGTCCTCATCAAACCCTAAATCTTATTTTTTTTAAATCAAAACTAACTAAAATTAGTGTTAAGAGCATTGATTTTCGACAAAGGTGATACATGAAGAAGGAAGGGTGGCCGAAAGGACAAGATCGCAAGATATAGAAAGATTAGAAGAAAATTTGAGAAATCAAATTAAAAAACTAGATGTAAAGTAATGAAAAACAATTAATAAACTGAAAGAAATGATATTATAGGTGCATATAGAGAGGACTTATAATAATAGAATAATGGAGGAAGAGAGGAGAGTACGGGAGATGCATTTTAGTGAATTTTAAGGGATTACTACTTATATTATTTCCACTAGATTCAATAAAATTGAGTTTATAACTTTTACATAGTTGACTTTTCAAGAGCAAATAATTATTCATGTAAGATCTAACACTAACAAAATTGAAGGTAGGTATTGTTACTATGCATTTAACTAGGGAACCCTATCTTGGTGTCAGTTATATTTAAAAGAATAGATTGGCAGTAAAAACAATCAACTGGGGGAATATCTTGTAGTATTGCAGCAAATATTTGGAGACTCTTTATTTGATAATCTTGTGGGAGAGCTAAAGGAACTGAGATAGAATTTGACTGCAAAAGATTATTATGACAAGTTTGATTTTTTGTCAAACAAGCTAGTAATGCTAGACTTACCTAGTCAATTTGTTTTTATAGGGGTTGAAGTCGGAGAAAGAATACTTAGTGAAATTGCTTAGAATACTAAGTGACATTCTTCAACCTAAGGAATGTTTAGTAGGTATATGAAGTAGCAAAGAAACAAAAGTTGGTGTTCCAACATCGAAAAGAGCTTATAAAGAACAACAGAAAAACTATAATTGGGGTTATAAGGAACAAATTTAATGTTATAAGTCAACCAAGATTGTTGCCTAAACCTACAACACCAACATAGAGATAAAAGTAACAAAAGCATAAGTAGTAAGAGATGGATGAGCGTATAGTTAAGGAATTATGTTTGTTTTTATTAGAGATTCATACTAGGACATAAATGCAAGAAAAAGAAAATTATCATATATGTGGCACAATTTTGTTTATTCTTTGTTATAAACTTGTTACCCACGAGCTTTCAAGCTCACCCCCTTTTATCCCATCTTCAGATAATATCTAAGAGATGAAGTGATTAAGAGCCTAAGGGCATTTCTCCAAATTTGCTTATTTTGTAGTTTGAGTTGATTTTGAGAAAGCAAAAAGTTTGTTTGTTCAAGGACCTTTTGTAATTTGAGATTTTGAGATGATGATGTAATGTGGCTTGAAATGTCATTAAAGATTTGTAAAACTTTATTCTTTTGATGTTAACGAAATGTGAATGGTGTATGGATGATGTGAGTTGAAATTAGATATACGTGAAGAAGAAATCAACTTGAGTTGATGATTTTGGAACATAAATCGT
>JANIHY010000208.1:44368461-44378899 GCA_027479065.1 Erythroxylum brevipes
ATAAAGGAATACTTATACATTTGTGCAAAAATGTGATATATTGTAAATGTGTTGTGTATGTTATAGAGGAGCACATCGGGCGTCAATCAGACATTGTTGGACCATCCAGGCAATAGCTTCTTGGAGCGTACAATGAGTGAACCTAGATGAATTTTCTAGGATTGATTTAATTTGATCTGTTAAGTTTCCAATTATTAAACTGTTGTGATTATTTCTGAATTCCGGACTTAAAATTCGAGGAGCATATATTTGGGACTGTATTGGAAGTGTTCCAATTTGTTTGATAATTCTGGTTGCATTATGTTATGTACATGTGAATTCTCAACGAAAGTTGAATGCCGGGCTTAGGTCCGTTGATTATGAAATTTTGATTGTGTTTTATACTTGATTGTGATATGTGGTAAATTCTGAATTGATGCATTTCATAAAATGTATCCTCAAATAAAGATATTGTTACTAGAGTGGCCAGTATCAAGCACTTGCACGTAGAGCTTTACTCCGTGATCTATGATTTGGCACGTAGAGCTATGCTCCACGATATATATTTTTAACTGAGCCGAATGAGTCAGTATTTGCATATATGATAGGCACTCGGTCACAACATTAATAACGAATATGGAGTCTCATATGCGTTTGTATGTGTTTATATATGATCTAATTCCCATTTATTAAATGATGTGCCATGATAGTGTGAGTATTTGAAATATTCATATTTTGTATGAATAATTGTGAAATATGTGATTTGTGTATGTGAATCCAGTGAAATCATCAATGATGGTTCACTCACTAAGTTCACAAAACTCATAAAAAATTACAATGTGGTTTTTCGTGTACGAGACAGGAGACCTAGTTCTTTAGACAAGACTAAAGGACCCTTTAGATTTTGTTATGACTCAAAGGTCTGTCAACTGGTCCTAGGAGTGTTGTGTCTTGTATTTTTGTAGTTTTTGTTAGAACCTGTATGAGGTTATGTAAATACTTGTCTAAAAGAAACAGTGTAAATTTTATGGATGAATGCAATGAATGGTTTTAAAATTTGCTGACTTTTAAATGACATTAGTTGATGCCATGTGTAAGTTGGATTTGTTTTTGCTCTAACATACTATTATCATAAGTTATATACTTGAATATTCTTGAATATTTAGGTATGCACCATATGGTAGTGGGATGTTTCATTTTTGGTATCAGAGCATGGTTTGGCATCTTTAGGGACAAATAGGAGTTAAGATATGATAATTAGTGGGATATTCAGACAGTGATCACACTTTTGTTTGTTAGAGGTCACCCTCTATAGGAGATCCAATTGGTGAGTCAGTTGACATGGAGTCTGTAGGAGCCAATGTAGAGTCTCCTATACCTGAGTTTGCTCAAATGCCTCTGAGAATTTTGGGAAGGCGAGAAAGAAGATATGATAAGCTGAGAAAGCAGGGGGTTGTAGACTTCTACGGAAGTACAGACCCAGCTGAGGCAGAAGGGTGGCTAAAGAGAACTGGAAGAGTGTTTGACCAAATGGATTGTGAGTCAGATGAAAGATTTGATTATGCGGTCTCACTACTGCAGGGTCCCGCATACCAGTAGTGGAAGACTGATCCGGACAGTACCACCAGAACTTGTAGTTTGACCTGGGAAGATCTTTTTAGAGTGTTCCGAGAGAACTATATGCTGAAGATTTACTTCGATCAGAAAATGAAAGGCCGTTTAAACCTAAAGCAAGGCAGACTTACAGTGGCAGAGTATGAGATAAAATTCAATGAGCTAATGGGATATGAAACTGTATTGATCCCAATTGAAGAACAAAATGTAGACGATTTGAGGATGGTTTGAACATGGAGATCAAAACGAGACTAAACATTTCTAATTTGGGCAGTTTCACAGAACTTTAAGCAGCCTCAAGCAGAATTGAATAGTTGTTGAAGGATGGTCAGGGAGAGCACAGACAGGAGGTTAGAGGTAAGAGGCATGATGAATCTCAGGCTGATTTTAACAAAAGAGTCAGAACAGATCGTCTCGATTCCAGGCTAGATCGAGACAATCTGGATCCCGATCAAGAGGTGGATTTGTTCAAATTGGAAGAAGTAGAGGATAAATGCCCTCCAGCCAGACTCAACAGTTGCCTGATTGTGAACACTGTGGTAAGAAACATGATTGTGAATGTTGGAAGGTAACTAGAGTTTGTTTCCATTGTGGCTCGATAGAACATCTAATCAAAGATTGTCTTGAGATGTTATGATCGCAGTCTGGAGCTAGAGGAGGAGCAATGACTGAGACAATAGTTCAACAGAGTAGAGCTGGCAGGTCTACACAGAGAGGCAAAACTCAATCAATAGGGCCCAGTGTCAGGACTGAGATGCGGAGTAACCAGCTGCAATCTCAGGCCAGGGTCTATGCCATCACCAGACAAGAGGCGCAGAACTCTCCAGATGTGGTAGCAGGTGTGTTGAACGTTTTTCATTTTGAAGCATATGCATTTGTAGATTCAGGATCTACACATTCATTCATCACACCGCATCTAGCATCTAGATTGCATTGTGAACGAGAGATACTGAAATATGGTTTAGAGGTGAATACTCTAGTGGGTAGTACAACAATGGTTGGTGAGGTATGTAAAAGATGTATAGTTCATATTGATCAAGCAAAGTTGGAAGCTGATCTGATCATCTTGCAATTAAAGGAAATTAATGTAATTCTTGGCATGAATTGGTTTACAGCTCATCGGGCAGTAATGAATTGCTACACCAAAGAAGTAGTTTTTAAATCTCTCAACTAGTTGAGAGTGGTGTTTCGAGGAGTTAGTCAGGCAGTGCCAACCTGACTAATTTCATTTATGAGTGTGTTGAAACTGATCTAAGGTGGATGTGAGGCTTATCTGGCCCACATAGTTGACACTCAGAATGAACAAACCATTCAGGATATTTTAGTTGTTAGCGATTTCCTAGATGTGTTTACTACCGAATTATTGGGTTTACCCCCAAAAAGGGAGACGGAGTTTACTATAGACATTATTCTAAGTACCATTCGTATATCAATACCCCTACCATAGACATTATTCTAAGTACCGTTCGTATATCAATACCCCCATATAGGATGTCACCTATAGAACTGAAGGAGTTGAAAGCCCAGTTACAAGAATTGTTAAACAAGGGTTTCATCAAGCCTAATGTTTATTAAAGATTAATGAGAAATTAGGAAGCATAATTCACGCTTATGCATAATGTGACATACACGCACACGATATTATTGATTTTTCACATATACAAAAAATTCTACATGCGTTCATTGACATTTTTCGGGTATAATTGATTTATAAATGTGATTAAAGTGTGAATTGTGAGTTATTTGCATTCAAAATTTATTTGGAGATCATTAGCATTATTCTAGAATTTTTTGTGAATTTGAGGTACATTTGGACTAGGACAAATGTTAAGTGGTACGATAAATTGATACATGAAAAATTTGGATGATTAAGCCTAAAATTGAGAGACATTTGGCATAATTAAATAAGTGACAAGTGGACTAGTAAGTAATTGCCAATTGGACAAATTAATGTGTGACATGTGAACCAATAATTAGGAGACATATGGACTGATTAAATAGTGACATTTGGTGGTTTATGGAAGGGATAAGTGGCTTACATGCTTAGGGACACATGTTGAAATAATATGGTGACATCTAGCACCTTAGATGTAATGTTTCTACATGTTGTTTCAGCTAAGCTCGTTCTCTTCTCTTCTCATCTCTCACCACCGAAACTTATTGTTGTCTTCCCCTTCTTGTGTTTTTCTTGAAGCTATACTAAATTATCACACTAAATACATGCTTTTACCATCACAAAATAGTTAAAGAACCAGTTGATTGTTGTTGTTGTTTCATCATAGTTGAAAGTTATTTAATTCCATCTTGAATGTGTAATGATTCTACATGTTTGGCGTACTGATTTGGAGTGATTTTTTGAGCTAGGATTAGAACTAAACAAGTAAAAGATTAGTGTTTATGGCATGTTAAATGGTTTGATAATAATGTGTGAATTGGACTGAAATGCATGAGATATTGGTGAAGATGTATGCTGGAATGTTATGAACTGAAGATTTTTCATTGAATAAACTTTGGTATTTTGATTATATCTTGAATTGTAAATTTCCAAATACATTGATTGCTAATTCAGAATAAATTAGAGACATATGTCTACAACTTTCTTGAAGAAGTCGAATGTTAATTCTATCTTTAAGCATCTCAAAATTTGGCTGGAAATAGAGTTAGGAGTTTTGTTGCAGTTTAAAAATAGTCTGAACTGTTTTAAGTATAACTTTTAGTATACTAAATAAAAATATACGATTTTGGTGTTATTAGAAACTAGAAACATAGTGAAACAATTGTTTAGAAGAAAGTGTTACTGAAATTCACCATTTTCCTTGTCATAATGATCATGCAAAGATATCCCGAAAGGGTGTGTTAGGATGAAAAGCTGAGGTGTGTTGGATTTTGATAATTGGAATGTTTTTACTAAACATGCTTTGGTATTTTAGCTATATTTTGATCTGTAAATTTACAAATGAAATTATTCTTGATTTAAATCGAACTAAAGACATTTGGCTACAAATGTTAAGAAGAAACTGAATTTGAATTCTGTCCTTAAGAGTTTTGAAATTGAGCTTGAAAATAAGTCTTGGATTAGGTAGTAGCACTACCAGGGATAGAAATTAGGTCATGTTGTTATTGAATAAACTATATTAATGTAGGCTGAATTATACTAATGTGTCTTCACCAAAGTTATAGCTTATTATCTTAGCTTTAAATTGGCATAAAGTTTGTAATTTTTGGATATCTGAGCTGAAAGATATGAGTTGTACAAATCGAGGGTATGATCATGTACTAGCCAAATGTTCAAATATACATTGTTTGTGGTATTGTGAGCATAACTCGTAGAATATTGAATCAAATTAGATGATCTTGAAGTCATTAGAAACTTAAGACATGGTTGAACAATTTTCCAGAATAAAGTGTTGCCTAATTTTTTCATATACCCTATCAGATTAATTATGCAAAATTGACCCAAAATTATGTGGGTAGAAAATCTGAAGTGGTCAATTAGGTTATGAAATTGATTTCACATTGTTTTATTTTACAAATAAAGTTAATGAGGACTTTGATATCTGAATGATTTGATAAGAAACTTGGAATTGTCATTGATCATACATTATGCATATTTTATATAAGTACATGTGCATAAAGGAATACTTATACATTTGTGCAAAAATGTGATCTATTGTAAATGTGTTGTGTATGTTATAGAGGAGCACTTCGAACGTCAATTAGACATTGCTCGACCATCCAGGCAATAGCTTCTTGGAGCGTACAATGAGTCAACCTAGATGAATTTCCTAGGATTGATTTAATTTGATCTGTTAAGTTTCCAATTATTGAACTGTTGCGATTGTTTCTGAATTTCGGACTTAAATTCCGAGGAGTATATCTTTGGGACTATATTGGAAATGTTCTGATTTGTTAGATAATTCTGGTTACATTATGTTATGTGAATTCTCAATGAAAGTTGAATGTCGGACTTAGGTCTGATAATTATAAAATTTTGACTATGCTTTATACATGATTGTGATATTTGGTAAATTCTGAATTGATGCATTTAATAAAATGGATGCTCAGATAAAGACATTATGACCGGAGTGGGCAATATCAAGTGCTTGCACATAGAGCTTTACTCCATGATATATGATTTGGTATACGTAGAGCTATGCTCTATGATATATGTTTCTGACTGAGCCAAATCGACTAGTATTTGTATATGTGATAGGCACTCGGTCACAACATTAATAACGAATGTAGAGTCTCATATGCATCTGTATGTGTTTATATATGATCTAATTCGCATTGATTAAATGATGTGTCATGACAATGTGAGTATTTGAAATATTCATGTTTTGTATGAATAATTGTGAAATATGTGATTTGTGTATGTGAACCCAGTGAAATCATCAATGATGGTTCACTTACTGAGTTCGCAAAAATCGTAAAAAAAATTGCAATGTGGCTTTTCAGATACGGGACAGGAGACCTAGTTCTTTAAACAGGACTAAGTGACCCTTTAGATTCTCAGAGGTTTTTCAGCTGGTCCCAAGAGTGTTGTATCTTGTATTTTTGTAGTTTTTGTTAGAACCTATATGAGATTATATAAATACTTGTCTAAAGGAAATAATATAAATTTTTTGGATGAATGCAATGAATGGTTTTAAAATTTGTTGACTTTTAAATGATGTTAGTTGATGCCATATGTAAGTTAGATTTGTTTTTGCTCTATCATACCATTATCATAGGTTATGTATTTGAATATTCTTGAATGTTTGGGTATGTGCCCTATGGTAGTGGGATGTTGCATAAAACCTAAAGTTGTTTATGAATTATATAGAAAAAGAGAAAATAAAAGAATTGAAAGTAAAGCGTTTCAGGAAAAGGATTATGAAATAAATTTATATGCAACATATGACGAGAATGAACCTTTGAACAATACAAATAATGAATATATTGAAATTTCATCTGAAGAGTATGAGGAGGGTGAGAGATCTAAAGAGAAGCTTGAGTTTGATTCTAATTCTTCAGAAAAGGAAGATGATGATGATTTTGATTTGCAATTAAGTGCTAATAGCAATTAATTTGTGTTTATAATAGAATATTATATTAATAAATGTATTATTGCATCAATAATATATTATTATATATTAAATTTATATTGTTTTATTACTGAAAAATTCAATAAAATGTGAATTTCATGTTTAAAATATGCTATCAAAGAGAAAATAGGATATGATACGACCAAGGTTTAGTTTACAATGATTTGAAGGAGCCAATGCATTTTTGGGAGAAGCATCACATTTTGAAAATGCTACAGAATCACCTATTGTATGTCTAGCTATTGTTCATCCAGATGAGGCATCACCTCCTGTATCTGCTGCTACACCATCCAACAGCCTTGCTATACCATCCACTATTCCTACAATATCCACCACTCCTATACTGACAGAGATTTCAGGGGTAAACGTTACGAAAATAAGGAGGTGACCTCTAACTTAGAGCTAAGGGAGTTAATAGAAGAACTTACATCACAATTGTCAATAATTTGAAAATAAAATTCTAAAAATTTTGTAATACATGATAACACCAGCAATTTATACTAAAGTTATAGGTTTTAATTTGAAAATGATCTAAAATAACTTATATGTTAGGCTGGCTTCGTTTGGAATATGCTCAAGAAATATCTTATCCAAGTTCAAGGAAAGGATAGATCTTGAAGGTAATATATGGAAGAATGTCTCTTAAGCGAAAATTTTGTTTATTATCAAGAGTTTGAGGTACACAAAATATATTCTTTAATCTTTTTTAATCTAATTTTATACATTAATTAGATAAAAATTGTCGTTTTTAAGTACTTATATTATGTTTTTCTTTTTTCAGAAAGATTTGTTTTTTTATTTAAAATTTGATGTTCTAATTTATAGTGTATGGGAGAGGTAAGCTCGTACATGTTATAACGACTTTCTTGCTTTGATGCACAAGAATAGTGTACGACCACCATATATATTTAAAGAAATATGGAGTCGTTGACAACAATATTGGCCATCACCCAAGGTAACATCCATTTCAGAGCACAATTCTGCTAACAGACGTGGAGGATCAAATGAAGAGAGTCTACTTGTACATATTGGAAGATCTTTGACTTAGCAAGAGCATGCATTTTAACTTGTAGGTATCAAAACTTTACACTTATATTTTGATTTTTCTACTTTGATGTATGAAATTTGATTTCAATGTAATTTGATGTATGAAATTTAAAATATAAGTATAAGTGCATTATGAAGAATAATAATGTTATAAATGTCTAGTTCCATTAATGACTATGTTGTTGAGTTAATTTTTTTTGGTCTAACAGGGGGTAAATATCATAAAAATAAAAAAATCTTTCAAAATTTTTATAAATTGTAGTTTACTTATAACAATTTATTCTGATGCAGGAAAATTCTATAAACAAGAAGCCTACACCACATCAGCTCTTTTTACACATTCACACTAAGAAGCTTGACGGTGTAACTTTCGTCAACACCTGATACAGACAACTTCATGTATGTAATATCTATATTTTAATATTAATTCGTAAAAAGTATCACTTATTATGATAAATTATTATAATGATAATACCAAATACAAGAAAACATTGAGATCATAGTAGCAAGGCTGATGGAGTGCATAACCCAATTTTGTAATGAGGTGGATGAGTTGAAGGGTAAAGACAGGACCTCATCACAACAGTCAAAGGATCTGCCTTCATCACTTGTATAGCTTCTGGATAAGTGAATGTATTTGATAGTCTACTACTCTTAAGTTTTTGTATAAATTCTTAATTTATAGTTACTTGTACATTCTAATTTTTTTATTATACCATTCAAGACAATGTTTACTTTACATTTATCAATCAATGTTATATTATTTGCATAAATTAAATGTATAAAATAATAATAAGATTATCAACAAAAAACTTGGGTAGGAATAAGGTTTGATCTTATTAAGAATAAGAAAGAAATAAATACCATAGAATAGGGCTTGATCCTATTTATGGGGATTCCATTAATATTCCATTCTAAAGGATTGACTTATCTATGTCTCTTTGCATTCGATCTTTTAGGTCCTGACCTCGACGGTTATGCCACACTACTATTATAAATATAAAAAATATAAATATATATAAAACCTATATGTGATATATAGACTCCTACAGCCATGACATTTTTGTTTACTTGACAAAATTTCTTTATAAAAGTAATTGTATTATTCATTTTACATGAGTGGTTGAAGCGAACTCTCCTAAAAAAAATAGATTATGAGAGCGTGTGACTTGGACTATTGATTTGGTCGTGAAGATATGTATTTGCCATATTAAAATTCACAATCAAAAGTGTCTTTGTTCTAACCCCTGCGTAACTCCCGTACAAATGATAGGCTGATTTGCTTAAAGAGACTCAGTCTCTCCCCACTTTTGATTGGCAAAGTATTTTACTTACTTTTTTCTTCTTTTAAAATTTCTCACACGAGATTTGATACATAAGAAGACTGCGGTGAATAGATTAAAAAAATTGGAGATAAATTTAGAGTTGAATAAATTAGAGACTTTGATTTATTAGATTACAATTAATTTAATCTAATTAGTTTTACTTAGGGTTAATTGAAATTAGGTAAATTTATTAAATATGATGGATCTTTTAAGCTAAATGGCCATAGAGTCACATGGCTTCCAATTGGCTGTATGAAATCCAAAAAGACTGACTCTATAAGACCCATTGAGCCACCTGGCTTTCAATTTGCCGCATGAAATCCAAAAAGATTGACACGATCCACTTTTCCATGTTACTAATAACTTGACAGGAATATATTATTTTTAATAAACTTTTGGTCTAACAGAGTCACATGAAAGCTGCGAAACATTGTAGGGTCCATCAAGTTTAATTTATTTTTAATTAACTTTAAGTAAAACTAATTAGGTTAAATTAATTGAATAATCCTTAATATAATTAATTATAGTATAATAAACCAAAATCTTATTTACTGAACGCCCAATTTATTTTAACCTGTCCACCACTGTTGTCTCCCTCAAAATTGTCTGTAAACTTGTTGAACTTATAGTTCCACAAAAGATCAAAACTTTTACTTTACATATGTGATCATAATTGTTATATCGCTTTTGTTTCTTGCAAGTCTATTTTTTAAAATTAAGTTTACATTATTATAATGTGGATGAAGATAGAGAGAAATAAGGAGTTATTGAGATGTTGGTATGTATTATTAAGGACATTTCAAACATCTGTTTTCAAGTCATTGTTGCCGGTGGTTGGTCTAGTTATGTTTCTTTTAACTTCCACTTTGGCATACTTTACATCATGATTAATTTTAATAACAAATTTAATAAATCGCTGTTTTACATAGATGAATGCGGTTAATCTTCTTTTTAAGTGATATCTATTTCTTTGCTTCTGTAACCTTCCGTGTGATTGAATGTTTTATTCTTATCCCTAACATAAAATCTGTCTGTAATATGGATTTCATTGTTCTCTAACAGAGAACTATGGCATAGTAAGTTTGGAGGCTTCATTAAGGCTCTGTTTGTTTCGAGGGTTAGGGATAAAATGGAATGGAACGTAATACACTTCCATCGTTTGTTTGAAGGTTTCATAATGAAATGGAATGAAATGGGATGGAAGCGAAGGGTTTCATGTTACGTTCCATTCCATCCTAAACAGTGAAAATAAGAAACCTCCGATTTGAGGGGTTTAGGATGGAACGTAACATAATAAATACATACTACTTAATATACCCTCAATAATTCTTCTTAATATCAACTCTGACCAAATCATAATATTAATATATCAAATAGAATATAGTA
>JANIHY010000208.1:44476742-44490120 GCA_027479065.1 Erythroxylum brevipes
TAGTGATAAATTTATTGTAACATATATTATGTATTTAGTGACAACATTATTGTAATATATAACTTTCATACTTGTGACGAAATCTTTTACACAATATAGACACTAATGCAAATTTCTTTTACAGCTAATGTAATTTCGTTGATGAATTTATAGTTTCATTTGTGATAGTAATAAACATAGTTAGTGACAATACTTTTTATAAGAACCAATATTCATTTTTGTGACAAAATGATGTTGAAACTTTTTTTATTAAAATATTAGTGACCAAGAAGTAATGGACGCTAATAAAAAAATTATTAGTGACAAATATTTTGGCAGTATTTATAATTATTTTAGTGGCGATAATGTTGTAACAATAAATGAAGTACTTGTGACTTTATTGTCACTACTTTATATTATTTGTATCAAAAAATTTGTCATAAATATGTAAAGTTACTGTGATCATATAGTGTTGTCACACATTCCATAGGTTTTAGTGTCGGCACTTTTGTCACAATATAATGAAATATTGTTATAACTTTATTCGTCACTGCTTTATATTATTTGTGTCAACAAACTTGTCATAAATAAGTATAGTTGTTGTGACCATATAGGGTTGTCACACATTTGATAGGATTTAGTACCGGCAATTTTGTCACAATAAGATGGAGAACTGTTACGGCTTAATTCGTCACTACTTTATATTATTTGTAACAATAAACTTGTCACAAACATGTAAAGTTATTGTGACCATGCAGTTTTGTCACAAATTTCATAAGTTTTAGTGTCAGTATTTATGTCATAAAAGTGTTGCATAATTGTGACCATATCTTAAATTAGTCACTATTTCATCAGTGACGAAGGTATTTGTGACGGTAGGTGACGACTTCAAAAATTAGACACTATTAATAATAGTGACTAATATTACTGTTTTTATTGACAACTTTTACTTTCACTAAAAATATAATTTCTTGTAGTGTCTTCAACAACACCTGCAGGTGTTTGACCAGACTGACAAGTTCACTGATACTTCCTAAATGAACCCCCAGCTGGACCCATCTGGAGACACGTTGTTAGCTCAAAATGTCAGAGACTTGGCAGACATTGATATTTCCAAACATATCGTTTTGTGTAGCTTCATTTTCCTAATAACCTGCTGGAAACAGCTCCCACAATCGCCAAACCGTCGCTATGACGGTGACGGCAGCTCCAATAAAACACGACCACGTACCATGCGAGCTGGCGGAGGTAGCCACCGCCACAGGATCCTGCTCATTTGCCGACTTCTGGCTGCAAGCAATAACCACCATGCTAACTTCACAATCACTAGTTGGCATTAATAAACAATCAAAGCAAAAACAAAAACAACTTCTTGAGACATGTGACCACGTTAATGAAATAGAAAACTTGGACACACCTCCCCCACATCTTACACTCTACCGACCATTTAAGGTCAGATTGCTAAGAAAACTGCAAAAACATTACGAAATAGAGCAAATCTCTGTATCGAAGAACCGAATTAAAGGGTAGGCAAAAAACTATCTAAAATTGGCTAAGTAACGACATGAACAAAAGACAACTGTGAAAAGCTGTCGCCGCCTGGAAGGACATTCGTTCCCTTTCTGAGGAGGCAAAGATTCTGACAAGATGCGGAACCAATCTTGAATATATCTACTGTTAATTGACATGTTACCTTGCGGTCTGAGATGGGCAGAAAGTGATGAGGTAATCAGCGCCGGCACAAGTGAAAGTGCTGGTCCCATCATCGTACGCGTAGCTATAAGCTTTCGGGCAAGCGTTTTTGAAGAAAGCGGAGTAATTGCTAGGCCTGCAAGTATCTGGCGTCGAGTATGCACCACTACAGCAATATTGCGGATCTCCGAAAGCTTCGCAGGCGCTCTTACAAGCCACGTCCTGACCGTCTCCGACGTCCACCACCTTGAGGTCCGATGGGCATGCACTATTCAAGTCGACGATACAACCTGTGATCGTACAGTTCCCTCCGGAGCCACCTTGTGGAGTGATTAGCATTGGGAGGTTGTACCCATCCACGACACTGATGTCGTAAAAGTCGAGGCCGTCTGCGCCATTTAGGGTGAACTCTGAAAGCGTCGCCGGAGGGACAGCGCCGCGACCGGAACATTCCAGAGTGGAGGAGCCGCAGTCACCGGTGACGCAACTGAATTTTCCTGTGGTTGAATCTTGAGTGCAGACTGTCCGACCCCATAAGCGGCCAGACCAGGAAGTTGGCACAGAAAATGCATTGGACTCACCTGGACGGAGAGCGAAGCCGGTGGTCGAAAGTTGCGATGTTCCAGCGTTGGAAAGAATTCCCGGCCACACAGGATAACTACATTTGTTTACAATAGTAAACGTCGCCGAGTGCGCCCCTAGAAGATTTGAAATTAAAATTTAAATCATAACCAAAGAATGGTAAAAAAATTGATCATAAATCAAAGGTGCATACCTGATAACATGAGAAGAAAACTGAGGAAGAACATGGAAATGAAAATTTGAGCAAGAGACATTGACTAAGATGAATGGGAAGGCTGAGACCTTGGTGACAAGGGAGCAACTTCTCGCTGTCTTCAAGGATTCTGTATATTGAAGTTGGTTACGGAAAGTGTCTACCGCTATAGCGCTTTTATAGTACACCGTGACAAAGAACCAAGATCTTCTGTCCAGTATTACTCTGTCTTATTTTGTTTTATGAAATCTTAATTATTTATTTTGTAGGACCCATGCGGGGTCTACACCGGACCTACACAGAATCCACATAAATAAACGGTTGAGATTCATTGGACACAATAAGACATCATAATATTGGACAAGAGATCTGGACTCCATGACAAGGCCTTTTAAGGGTCGGTTCATTTCCAAATTGTAATATGTAATGTAGAAATTATTATGAACTTTTAATTACGAAAAGATTAAAAACAAAGTAATATGGAATACCCGATTTCAGTTCTATCTTTAATTTCGATGTCGATTTGGAGTTTTAAACGATCACGACTCAGGACATTTACAGAAAGTGTTTCTCGACACAAAGTTTAAGTTTTTTTTATAGTTTTTCTAATAACAGGTCAGAGATTCTTTATGCTAATTATTGATATGAGTAACTACAGAAGACCATAACCTTTATATAGCTTCCATATCAGGTTTCATCACAAGCCCGATATAGATCTAGTCCACTCTAATTGGGATTCATTTTTTACCTAGACTTTGATCCATTAATCTAAATTATTTATTGAACTATTTTATTATCTTTATCTAGATCAAATTACGTAACTTAAAAATAAAAAAATACAATTAATAGTTGTCCAACTTTATGGGAAAGGACAAAATTGTCCAGCATTCTCCCATTTGGACAATTATTAGTTGAAGTTTTGACTCTAGTTTTAAAATAATTTAAAAACTCGGTTAAGTCAAACTACTGAATTATTCCACTAAGTTTTTAAAAACAAAACATTTGATTCAAAGATAATGGAGTCCATCATTCTGTCCTGTAAGGCTTTCGATACCGAAAAATATCAAATGCATATGTCATACGTGACAAAAATTTAATACAATCATGTATACCTAATGCCTCACTAACATGGGTGGAAAAATGAAGTGTGACAAACTAAGATGATACCTTTATGATCTAAATTATATCATCTTCATTTGTAGGTCTCGATTTTTCCAACTTTATGCTAAACTAAACTACATTAGAAAATTCCTATTTTCTCTCACCAAATGCTAAACAATATTAGAGAAAACCTATTTCCTCCCATCAAATGCTAAACTGCATTAGAGAAAACCTTTATTTTCTCCAATTGAATGCTAAACTGTATTAGAGAACCTTTATGAGATAAAAAAAACTTATATCCCCCAATGTCATGTCAAATTCATGAATACCCATACTATAATTGTATGCGTCTAAATGACATAGGCACAAAGTCAATCTGTATATATGCCTAAAAACCTTTAAATACTTAAGATCGACACAAATCTTAAGAATTTTATATATATTATGGCAATATATGATAACACGTATTACTGAGGATAAACGACGACCATCTCTATTGATGAACCATCATATTGTCATAATATATCAAAATGTACAAATATATGTGAAGCAAACATAACGATCCTTTAACTAATAGTATCTAAAGACGTCAAAATACCTATACTATATAGGTGTCACAAACACAAGTGGCTGAAGTCCTTTAGTTAAAGGATCGACTTACAATTCCGCACTCTTTAAATGCTCCAAACCTTAATGTCACCTTTTGTATCAAAACCTTTATGGCCAAATAATTGATTTTTAAATGCTAAGACGCTGTGATATTCTTTGTTGTTATTAAACAACATGGCAAGAAGATTACCACAGCACAACCAAATGAGTCTAGCCACTGAATCAACCACAAACAACTCAAAAATCAAGTTTCTGAGTTAAACCATCTGTGAAGCAGCCCTATAGCATGCACTATGCATGCATAGTTGAGGAAGTTACCTATGTCTATTTGACACACTTCCATCACATTGTACCATCTGCAAACTTGAACTGTAACCTTAATTAAACTTTTGATCATTCGGACACATAAAAAAACTGAATATGAAGTCCCTACAAGGTTTAGTTTATTGATTTTTTTATATGTCAACATACAATCCTTGTTTCCTTTTAGTATCTCAGCACTCGCTAGACTGCATTCCAATGATCTATAACTGGATTAACTAGATATTGACCAAACAATCAAACAATGAATGCAATGTCCTACCTAGAACATAGCAGAGAATACATCAAGCTATCAACCATACTAGATTACGAAACATTCCTCATAACCTCTCCCTTTACTTCATTATGTGGATACTATACCAAAGATTATCCCTGACTATGAGAAACAGGTGCTACAACCAGTTTACTGTTAACCGTATTAAACCTTTGTATCACATACTCAATGCATGCATTCTATAAGAGGTTTGATGAGTATTGAGATCTGTTCCGATGAATATGAATATCTAAGACAAAAGATGCTACACCAAGTTCCTTCATGTCAAAGTTCTTGATCAAAAGTTGCTTAACCTTATACAACATGGTCAATAATTTGACGTAAGCAATATATCATCCACATATAGTAATAGGAAGATAACTTTGCTCCCCTTGACCTCATAATACAAGCATCTTTTTAATTTTATTTCCCATGAAATCGAAACAGGTCATAACCTCATCGATTGTAAGATATTACTATTAGGAAGGTTTGATGTAAACCATATATTGATCTAAATAATGCACAAACCATGTCAGTTCCATCTGGATTTTGAAATCCTTCAGGTTGTACCATATAGACCAATTCACAAAGGTCTTTATTTAAGAAAGCAGTTTTGACAGTCATCTGATGTAACTATATATCATCATGAGCTACAATTGTCTTAATCACTCAAAATGTATCCTACGAGGATACGAGAGAAAAGGTAACATAAAGTCAACCTTTCTCTCTAAGTGAACCATTAGACAACTGGGCGAGCTCATAAATTGTTGAACTTTATCTTGTAATCCTTTAGGTCTTAAAACTTCATTTACAACTGATGAGTTTGCAGTTCCGCTACAAATCAACTAGCTCCCAGACTTTACTATGCTCCATGACTTGCATCTCATCATTCATTGCATCCCACCACACATCCACATTGGGTCTAGAAATAACTTCTATAAAAGAAACTGGATCCACAATATGTCTAATAACATAGTCTTGACACCTAATAGACTATGTAATCAAATGGATTAACATTTCATCTCACTCTAGTAGATTTACTTAATTGTATTAGATCTTATACCCTAAGGAACCTCTGTTTTTATAGGTATGGGTTCCTATTCCTATACAGTCATGGTACAGAAACCTAGATCTATCAGATTTAACTGTATGAGTAGTGGGTACATGATAACTGTAGTATCCGCTCTGTTATCATCCAAAGGGCCAGTGGGCCCACCATCATCATAGACATGATATTTCAGAAACTTAGTTGTTTGTGATTCTACTATGTTGGCCCCTTCTTTTTTGCAGTAAAAGCTGTATCCATAAGTGGTCGAGATATCTAAATAAATAGCAATGAGAGGAATGGGCATACAATATATTTTTATAAGGATTATATTACCTCAGTAGGGCATCCTATACACAAATGTGTGCAAAGTTGGGTTTCCAAACTTTTAAATAATTTGGTAGATTAGTTCTGCTCTGCATTGATTTCTTCAAGTCCTTTAGGGTGTAGTTATGTCTTTCGGTAACACACTATTTTTCTTAGAACTACTCGGCATAGTGAATTAAATCACTATTTCAATTGATTCCAACCTTTTAAAGTCCTTAAACACCATGTTTTCCATGATATTCTTCTCCACATTCAAATCTGACTATCTTGATGAATTTTCCTATTTGGTTCTCAACCTTCATTCCTTAAGCAAAAACATATAACTATAATGGAAATAATGATCAACAAATGTTAGAAATATTTAGAATTGCATAATGCAATTGTATAAGGTCTACCGATATCTTAATGTATCATACTCAATAAGTCATAAACATAAGTTGATTTTAGTATCCTTGTTAGTCAACTTACCCCTGCAATAGTCAGTACATGTTCCCAAATCATCATAATCTAGAATTAAGAAATGCTTTCCTTGATCAATCTCTCAACCCTAGCTCTAGAAATGTAGCTTAAACTTTTATGACACACCATGTATGACGTCCCATTCATGAGGGTCCTTCATTTCATAACTTGTTTAACAAGATACGAAGAAACATTGTAAGACACATTTTATATAAACCATATGACAAGAAGGTTGTACCATTATGTTTTGCATTAAACAACTGTATAATAGAAGTATTAAATACAAAATATTAACCCTCTTTGTCTAAAATTGATCAAAAGATCTTATATAAAATGTGTCTTGTAAAATCCAAATGAACCTTACAGTAAGGTTCAGTATATACATCCCCTATAGATATTACTTCCACTTATTTATTCTTGTGAACTATCAGTTTTTCCTTCCCTTTATTTGGCTTTATCCTGGATATGAACCACTGCATTGTGGAAGCACCTTGATCAGATGTTCCACTATATAGTCACCATATACTTAATGCGATTATTGCAAATTAGATTAATAAATTAACAAGCCAAAGAGTAACCCAATGGTCTCAGATTTTCCTTTAAACCTCATATTACTGGTTTCTTTATGTCCCTAGGACTTTTATCAACATTGATTTGACCAACTTCAACATATAGAGAAGATTTGAATTTTCTACCTTTAAACTCGGCGGGCTTCTTCTTTGTCTCCCCTTAAGTTGCTTCGAGGACTGTAGAAGTAGCAAACTTGAGTTTTTCCTCCTTAACAACGCAATGGGCTATCAAAGTATTGAAGTCCTAACATCTTCAATCTACTGTGAAGATGAATCATTCTCGATATGTACTCCATTACTCCCATTTTCTCCCTTATAAGTTATGAAGAATAATTATTTCATCAAGGTATTTGTCTCAACACTAGATGAGACTATGTCCCTCTAGGAGACATTATAAAAAAACTCCTTCGCTATGTCTGTGTCCAAAAGTCCACTTTGAATATTGTCAAGAATGGATCTCTTAATAGTCATCATATATAATCTGTTAGACCAATCCCAGGTTTCATAGGTTGTTTTATGAGGTTTCAAGGTCATGGATGTAAATGGAGATGGCCTATCCATTCGTATGGTCATATCAACCTCAGCTATTTCCATAGCATTTAATACATCCTCTGTTCACTTCTTTGTATTGAAATCGTACAAGGTTTCAATGGTGACACTGATTTTGTTAACTGAAAGGTGACTTCAAGATGATAATCTTTAAATCAACACAAATGTAAGATAACAGCGATACTCAAAGCCATTAAATAGTATCTTTATTGAAAATCTGATCACACATATTATGAAACACATTTGGGTTGAATACATAATTTATGCAATTAGACTTTCAAATAAAAGTGATCATAGTATAAACTATCAACTCTTATGATGCTACCACCTTTGGGTAAATAGATTACTTGAACAATAGCTTTCCTCCATCTAATGCCTTTATGAACATCTCAAAATGTTATATAAGGCCAATACCTTTGGGCAGAATAATCAAACATAAAATCAGAAACATCTCCTAACATGTAAGCAGAACAATTCAAAATATTGATTTAACAGGTCACTTTGATGGCTACATCATCATCAACAGTCAAAAAGTCCACAAACACAAAGGATATATCTTTATGTTATTCTCACATTCTTTATGGGTATATAGTATGTGACAAAGTAACATCAATAAATGCAAAAAATCGAATACATAGTCTCATTGTTACACACTCGTGCTAAAGACATTATTTGAAAATTTCATTTGAGACTTTCGTGAAAGAAAAATCTTAGTAGAGAGACTATCGTACGTCACCAAACATTGAATCGACCACCCGAGACACAAAAGCCTTATATATATCCCTTATGGCAAGGTTGTTGTACATAAATTTACTCAAAAATGGCTTAAAAATGTCTCAATTTCTTTTCCGATCGGTTATCATGCAATCCCAAACACTGAGCATGAGACCCGAGATACAAAATTTGAAGTATCACCCTCATGTGATGTCCGAAGCATGAAAATTAAGTTGAAATCAGATTCAAAATACCTTAATTCCTTTTTAAAGTTAAACTTTAATTTATTACTAATACAATAAATCCAGAAAAATGAAAAAAATTACTTTATAAATTTTCCAGACTTGGAAACTGATCCAAAATACCTCGGGGCATCCTTACAGAAAATCTACAATTTTTTTTGTTTTTTAAAAAATATTGCAGCGTCCATTCAGTTGATGTTAGCATGTTGTTAGCTGGTGACGTGGTACACCACATCAATGTGCACCACCATATCTCCTCCATCCGGTGTGTGGACTCTCACGTGCACTATAGCAACGTCGGGCGCGTGAAATCTGACGTTGGAGGCAATTTTTGGCATCCTAGGATGTTATTTTTCGCTCTGTTTGATCCGTTTTTTATCTGTTTTTTATAGCTAGCCTATATATACCACTTTTACGTAATTATATATATAAAAAATTGAAAAAATGAATCAAAAATTGTGGAAAACTATATGAGATGAAAAACCAAAAAATCGTCGTTTCCAGCAATTCGATCACGTAACCGCTCTAATACTACATGTAATATGTAGTACAGACCTTATTACGTACTTATGATCAAATACGAAAGGGTTAAAAACGAAAGTAATGTAGAATATCTGATTTCGATTCTATTTCTGATTCCAATGCCAATTCCGAGCTCCAAACGATCAGAAATCTCCCAGGACCTTTACGGAAAGTGCTTCCCAGCACGAAGTTTAAGTCTTTCTACAATTTTCTCAATACGTAAGTTCTCTTAATAGGTCAGGGATTCATTATGCTTATGATTGATTTGAGCAACTGCAAGAGACTTTAATCTTTATATAACTTTCATATCAAGCTTCTTCATCACAAGGTCGATATGAGCCTGATTCACACTAATTGTGATCCATTTTTTACCCGAATTTTGACTCATTAATCCATATCATTTATTGGGTCACTTTATTATATTTATCTGAATTAAATTATGTAATTTAACCGATAATTTATTTTAAAAACTAAAAAATAGAATTAATAATTATCCAACTTGAACAAAATTGTCCAACACAAATGCGTACTTAACAAATAAGGAAAACGTAATAAATCAGTCAGACAGCCTCAGAGGAAATTGGCAGGAAGGTTTTTTACGGTTTTCCTCTATTGTAAGTTTGTAACTAATGTATAAATAGAAAATTTTATGGATAAAGAAGGGGGTCGGCAGGAAAGATTCAAACCTTCACACACACATTAATAGTGACCAAGTCAAACAAATAGGACAGTTATGATCACGACCCTGATTAATTTGAGCACACACTATCGGTATTGGAAATTGTTTTGAGTTATCGAGACTTGTGAACTGTCTATTGGTTACTACTACTAAAACATATCGTCATAGTCGTATGGTATGTTTCGGAGGACCAGCACCTCAGTCCATAAGAAGGCTTTATTAAAGTGCGAAATCTTCCAAGGATCTCTCTTGGTACAGAGTCAAGTAATTGTTATTTTTACCTATCGAATATCGAACAGAAGCTCTATTGTTTTGGGGATGTATTAGTTGTAACTATCTAGGAAGCTACTGCCTGGTGTTGAAGAAATTGTGTTGGCTGCCACTTGGATAATATCATCAAATTTCGCGATCCTTTCCTTTTCGCAAAAGAAATATCTGATCCCTAATATAAGCCCTTAGGCTTTGAGTATGTACAACCAACCTTTGTTAAATTAAACCAAACGAAAAATAGAAATATCCAGTGTTAGTCTCAAGTAGCCATAACTGATTCCTAAGCATCCTTAACCCAACTTGACTGAAGCAAGCAGAGCTAAGCCTCACATGTCAAAACTGTAACCGACAAGTGACTGGTTCAATTTCTGTACACGAGAATCCATTTACTTTTAATGTTTGAAGTCTGAACGCTTTATTGTCTGTTCCACTTCGCTTCCACTTGGTACGTTAAGAATCGCCCCCAGGAGGCAAACAGGTATCAGAAATTTCCATCTCTAAATACCTCTTGAGTTCGATCTAAAACTACCCGTCGTAACGCAAAAGTTTATCCTCACCTGTAATTCCCACTGCATAACAAGCCATAATGACCATCTTGTTCTATGCTGGCAGTAACATTAATTTGTCCACGGTATTATGGGTGGATTCCATATCTTAGTCCTTAAATGCAAGTATCACCATATCACCAGAATGTAACTTCCTAAGTACTTCCAAGGCAAAAAATGCAACTGTACTTGAATGATTCCTCTGATTATTCCAGGAATAGGATGTTATACAAATTAAGAAAAAGAAAAACAGAAACAATTTGCAAGAATCAAAGTTGACACATATAGAAAAACATAGGTCACCTAAACTGCAAACCATATAAAATCAAAATTTTAAACAAGTTAATGGTTAACCAAGGAAGGCCAGTAAATGCTAAGAACTATAGTAAAATCATGAACTTTTCACCTTTTCTGATTTCATTAGATACCATTCCAGTGAAGCAGCAACAACATAATACAAAGCAACAACCAATACAGATTGATCCAAAATCTGAGTTAATAATAATCACATTATATATAACGAACAAATCTAATCACAATTTTGAATATATAATGTAAAAAATCAGACTTCTATAATCTAAAATAAAGGCAGGACGGACATCAACCCTTCTTTGAACTTTAAGACCAACGAAATCCTTCACAACGAAAACATAGAAAAGTTGGTCATGACCAAAACTATGCAAAAAGTGTAAAGGGAGAATGTCAATGCTTTAATACAACTATTAGCATTCATTACACGTGGCCCGGTGATCATAAAATAAATAGTTTCTAGATTGTCAAGTTCACTTTAACCTTTCTTCAGCTTTGGTTGTCAGTTCAAACTTATTTACATAAAATGCATTATAAAAGATCACTATTTACGATGAATTACTCCATCTTCTGCAACTGGAAATTGATGTATTAGCCCAAACATGTGAAAATTTAACATACAACACTTTAAGTCAAGAGGATAAGAACAGGTTAAAAAGAAGAATCCAAAATCACAAACTTTCCCTATTATTGAATTAGTATTACCCATATGATACATAGAATGCAGGAGTAACTATCAGTTCAAGGCATGAAAAGATATAGCATTATTCATGCTCCACACAAAAACACACAAGCTTATCAATACACCATTTAATTGCCGACCCAATTGCTCAGCCAAAAAGTTATCCACTGATTAACAGACGTAAATAAAGAGAAATTACTAGTACTATATACGTGTCTCAACTGGGAAAGTTTCCTCTACAAAACAGAGAATCGCTAACTTCCCTCAACACAATGCATGTATAGCACAAAACTATATTTAAAATAAAAAAGATCAAGCAACCAAAAGTATGAAAAGGAATGAAAAGAGAAAGATCTACTATTACTCTTTCTTCCTCCTCAATCAAGACTTGTCAGGGCAATCCCTAGCAAAGTGCCCTTCATTTCCACAGTTAAAACAGCCTCCTCCACCACCAAACCTGTTGATTCCTCTACCACTAGTACACTCTCTCGCCATGTGACCATAACCACCGCAATTATAGCACGCGCCCCCACCACCAGGACAATCCCTAGCCATATGCCCATATCCACCACAGTTGAAGCACGCACCGCCTCCGCCGCTGCTAATACCAATACCAGGTCCGCCACCGCCGTTTACGCGCGAGCAATCTCTCGCAAAATGTCCAGCACTTCCACACTTAAAACAACCATTACTAGTACTGTCACCGCCTCTGCAATCCCTCGCAATGTGACCGGTATTCCCACAGTTATAACATCCTCCAGCACTGGCACCGGAACCGGCGCCGTTGCTTCGTCTTCCCCACCCCGGTCCAAACCCTCCTCCGCGGCCTCCTCGACTGCGAACATGCTGAACCGGTCCACCGCCAGGGGCGGTGACGTTGATCGCCTGGTATTTGTTATCTGAGAGTGCGACGGTGAATTCCACGACGTCGTCTTCGGAGAGAGTGCGGTAACTACCGTCGGATTTGATCGCGCTGTGGTGGACAAATAGATCCTCGTCGCCATCATCTGGCTTGATAAAGCCGAAACCTTTCTTGTCACTGAACATCACGACTCTTCCGGTGGATCTTTCCTCCTTGACAGCCGTCTGCTCCTCCGCCATTTGTGAACACCTATTGACTGAACGATTAAGAGAGAGAGGGGGAGAGAGAGACCAGGAGTGAACGTACGGTCAGTTGATGAGAGAATGTATTGGACACTTGTATTTATCTACCCTCACTACCTGAGAAGTACTACTAACCAGCCACCACTCAATTAGACGACAAACCCTAATTCTTATTTAGCCACCGCCATCCTAATTTTGCGTAATTTGGAGTCTGATTTGGTGCTCTCTTGGATGTTAAATTTAGCCGGGTTTAATCCGAGTTGACTGAATTATGAGTGAGTCACCGGTTCACCATAACTAGGCCGATCAAGTTACGGGCTTAGTATAGGTGGCCATAGGCCGGGCCATAGGCCACGGGCCACGGGCCACGGGCCATGAACCACGAGCCACGAGCCACCTTAGCTATCGATCGACATTCCTACCCTTGTCAACTTTGAGGAAGAAAACTTAAAGTTTTGTATCTTGGTGACTTGTGAAAAATACACTTTAAAGTTTTACATTTAAATAGAATATAATTTAAATTTTAATATTTTGAAATTAAAAGAATTTAACTTTTTGATGTGATATTATTTATTATATATAATAATTAGACAGTAGACTTCTTTATTATATGGCAAATAAGTTCTACAGTT
>JANIHY010000208.1:44499095-44511127 GCA_027479065.1 Erythroxylum brevipes
AAATTATCTACTTAAGCTTAAAGCTATTAATTATTTTTACAAATAAATTATATTGTCTTCCAAAATATTGATTAATTTTTCCCCATACTTAAAACTTGTTTTTTTTTTATTCTCAATAATATAAACCTTGGTGCTCTTCTTTTTTAACAAAGTTGTCACTTTTTTTAAACTCAAAAATTTATTTCTATATCATCACTCTTTGCTCCTTTTAAGTACTACTTCTTGTCATCTTTACTTTGATTCAAGATTTATAAGTATAACTATCCTCTTACATTACGTAATTATCTTAGATTTGTTGTTGTATGGATATTATATCTATATGTGGGAGATTCTTTATTGACTTCATATATCTTACTTGAACAATTGCATTATATTTGGTTATTCTTGGAGCAAAAGGTTGATCCCCAACCCAAAGGGCCCCCCACACCCCGGCCCGACGAAGCAACTAGGAGGATGTAAATCAGGTACTCAGCGGCCCGTTAAGGGGGAGGTGAACTACCCACAGGCCTACAAGGGGCCCACCCTCAAAGCCCACAAGGGACTCAAACAAGAAAAGATACAAAAAATAAGAAAACAATTATCAATTATATTTAAAGATTGGTGATTGAAGTTGAGCTAGTAGACACAGATAACAACACAGAGTCTTTATTGTTAAACTGCATAAAAACACACAAGCAAAAATTTATAATTTTAATTGTTAAAAACCAAAGGAATCAAATTAAAAAAGGTAAATTGAAAAGTAGAGATTAAAGAAAACAAACTCTCAGTAGAGTCAAGGGGCTAGTTAATTGTTATAATCAAGATCGTTAATAGTTTGCACCTCTTCATCTACATATAGAAACATTATTATGTATTCTTGATTATACAAAAATTAAAGTTTTCATTGTTAACCTGCATAAAAATACAAAAGTAAAAATTTATATTTTTAATTGTAGAAGATCAAAGGAATCAAATGAAAACAAACAAGTAAATCGAAAAGTAGAGATTAATGAAAACAAACTCTTAGTAGACAAAAAGGGATAGCTAATCATTACAATCAAGATTGTCAATAGTTCGCACCATGTGATCTACATATAGAAACACTATTACGTATTCTTGATTATACAAAAATTATATTAAATGAATATTCAACACATGATATCCATAATTGAATATACATTCATCATCAAATATTTGTTTGAAGAAATTTTCAGTTGGAAGACTAGTCTTTGTAGCTTTAGATGTACTTGTATTAATATAAAAAGACAATATAAATAATATAATACTTGACTATTAAAATTATTAAAGTAAGCAAAATTAATATATCATAAAAGATAGAGTTAACCCGGAATATCATCATTATCTAACCAACTTCAAGTAAGTTGAGCATGATGAGTACTAACTATTCAACTACCAGTACTAAAAGCATACTCTGAAGCAATAGTAGATAATGAAATTGCTTAAATGGCCAATAAAACACGTGTACTCTATATAACAATACATCAAACTTCACATTTTCAACTTCAGTCACAACATCTGCCTCCAAATAGTTGTCCATCTCCATCCTACTATAAGAAGTTTTAGCCTTTTCTTTGAAGAATTTTGCAAATTTGGGATTCAAACTAGTTTTATTAATTGAAGTTGAAGATAAACCTAAAGTTGGACTTAAACTAGTGCAATCTTCATTTTTTCTAATCTTAGTGATAATCATTAAACAAATCATATCATAATTGTTTAATGATATCAACATGCTCTGTAGCCTGATCACCTTACAACAATGATAATAAAAGAAACCCCCTATTTTATATCTCGAGTCAAACACAAAAATAACTACCACATCTTGTTCAACCATATACTAGTAAGAATTGAGCTTCTCCATCACCTGAGCGATCTGAGTGAGAGCGATTCGGGCAAGAGAGTTTCATAATTTCTAGATCACCGGTTAAATCCTTCCCCTCTACATGGCCTCTCTTTCTTCTTTCCCCTCTACCTGATTGCCTCTTTCTCCTCTTTCCCAACTAATCTCCAAAACTTAAACCTAAACATCCTTTGCTCGTCATTGCCCAAACATCCAACACCTAAAATTTCCGCCATCAACCGTACCCAAAACACAACATCATCTAAACACCCAATAGATGTAGGCGCAGTTGAGACTTTCCTGACACCTGAACCTGAAAACACCTCAAACTCCACTATTAAGCCGCTGGAGAATATCTGATCATGGAAGTCAATAGTAGCTGATTACATAGAGGAAACCTTAGAAGCCAAATGTTTGACCTACTACACCCCGGAGGTGAAAGAGGATAAGATATTTGTTACTCCCCCATTAGAATTAGTGAAGAAGGGTGCGGCTCAACTCCGACTGGCTCTGATTGGCTTCTTCATCGATAAGAGACCAGCATTTGCTGTTGTCCACTGAGCATTGTCAAAATTCTAGCTAGAATTCGATCTAAAGGAAGTGTTAATTACGAGTTCCAATAATTTTTTGTTTAAGTTTGATTCAGAGGTAAGATTGAATATGGTACTGGAGAAGGGCCCTTGACACATCCAAGGCAAACCCTTATTCTTACGTAGATGGTGTCTGAATGTGGGAGAACAAGAGGAAATTTGGTGTGCTCTGATGTGGACTAGATTCTATAATATTTCTGTAAAGTACTGGAATACCGAAGGGTTGGGTAGGATAGCAAGTGCTATTGGACGCCCCTTGCTAATGGATAATCATACTGCTACTATGTCTAGGATTATGTATGCCAGAGTGTGTGGAACTAGAATTACAAAGAAGTTGGCCTACTTCATTTCAGTTGGAAACTTATAATGAATAAGAGGAGATTAGCTTTAAGGAAGTCAAGATTGAGTATGAGTGGAAGCCTGACCTACCAACATTGAGGAAGGAATGGGAACTCACGGAAAGAGTGTTTGTGACTGGATTCCAACAGCAATTGGAGAAAAGGAATGAGTCTATAACATAAATTTGACTTAGCAGAGAGGGGAGAAAGACTTAGATTCAAAAAGGTCAATTCAGAGCACTGAGGAGGTCAGAGATTAAGAGAATCATATGGAGCAAGGTTAGGGTACAAGAGTCCAACAAGCTGAGCAAATGCCTGAGTTGGGCAACCATGATGATAAAGAAGATAGTCATTTTGGTAGTTCTATCCCAAATAGTAAGGACCTTGAGAAGCATGCTGAACTTAGTAGGGATCAAGAGAAGACTGCTACCCCGAGTGGAGATTTGGAGGAACTGAACCATCCTAAGGTAAATTCTCATTCTTCCTCCCCTATTTCTGATTTGTTCCTTAAGAATAAGAGTCCTGGTTTGGGAGGGGCTGAGGGGGATTTTACTGTAAGAAAAATAGGAAATCTATAAGGAAGCAGAAGTAGAAGATCCTGTTCTGGATTTTGTTTGGAGTGTTTATGGATGTTGTTTTTTGGAATGTTAGGGGTATTAATAACCCCAAAAAATAGTTAGCTGTCAAGCTTTTCTCAAGAAGCTATCAGCTTCTTTTGTGTATTTAACTAAACTAGGATTAGGTCTCCTTCCATCCTTCAGAATGTCTCTACTTCCTTGTTTCCTAGTTGGCTCTCTTATAGTAATGTGGATCATGCTTCTAATGTTAGGATTATGGTAGCTTGGAATCCTGATTGCCTTAAGTGTTCTAATTTAAGAATTTTAGATCAACTGATACATCTTGAGGTTACTCCTATGAATAGCTCCAAACCTTTTCTTGTGTCCTGTATCTATGGTTTTAATAACCTCAACCAAAGGAAAAATCTCTGGGAAGAGCTGTCAAACATCCACTGCAATGTTGGTAGCCTTCCTAGGATTATAGTTGGGGACTTTAATGCCATTATGTTTTCCCATGAAGTTGAACCAATAAACACCTCGGCTATAAATGGCATGAATGATTTTAGGCAGTGTATGGAGGACTATGAATTGTTTGACTTAAATTCTAGTGTTCTTAGACTCACTTGGAATAACAAGCAAAGTGGAGACCTTTATATTGCTAGGAAGCTAGATAGAGCACTAATCAATTCGACATGGAGTTATAGCTTTCCCAATTCCTATTGTGTGATTCTTAATCCTAATATTGCTGATCACTCTCCAATTGTAGTTAAGGCCCTAGCTCATCTTCAGAAGAGATCCTCCCCTTTTAGGTTTTCAAACTTCCTAGCTAATCAACCCAATTTCTGTCCTATAGTTCAAAATGCTTGGTCCTCCCCAGTTCAGGGCACTCCCATGTTCTGTGTCATTGCCAAACTCAAAAGGGTTAAAACAACTCTTAAATCTCTTAATTCTGGCTAGATAGGAGATGTGCATGATAGAGTTGATAAGTGTCAAGTTGCCCTTAATAAAATACAAGATCAAAGGAGGATAATGTCTAATATCCCTCAATTGGTTTCCATGGAATCCGATGTCATTAATGATTTAATTAGAGCCTTTGAGGATTAGGAATCTTTCCTTAAACAGGCTTCCCGTATCAAATGGCTTAGAGAAGAGGATAGGAATACAAAATTTTTTCACCACTCCATTCTTGCTAACTGAAACAGAAATAATATACACTGTTTGGTGGTGGAGAATGGTAATAGGATTGTTAATCTTGAAGTGATTCAAGATCAATTCCTTGGATATTTTCAAAATTCCATTGGGGGAAAAAAGGACATCCTTCCTTCCCAAGAGTTTGTGGGAAATCTTTTTCATCCTTCCTTGCCTGTCCATATTTTAGAAGCTCTTAATGTTGAAGTTTCAGAACAAGAGATTAAGGAGGTCTTCAATTCTTTTAATCATAATAAAGCTCCTGGGCCGGATGGGTTTAATAGACTATTATTTTCTCATACTTGGCATATTATAGGAGGGGAATTTATTAGAGCCATTCAAGACTTTTTTCATAATGACAGATTTTTAAAAGAGTTAAAATCCACCTTTATCATTCTTATCCCTAAGAAAGACCATCCTTCCACAGTGGTAGATTATAGAACTATCTCTTGTTGTAACATGATTTATAAGGTAATTGCAAAAATCATAGCAAATTGGCTTAGAGAGACCCTTCCCCACATTGTTAGCCCTAACTAGAGTGCCTTCATTAAGAACCATTGAATAGGGGATAACATCTTGTTAGCATAAGAGGTTTTCAAAAATTACTATCTTTCAAACAATCACGAGAGATGTGCTTTTAAAGTGGATCTTTAAAAAGCTTATGATTTGATTCAATAGGAGTTCATTTTTAATATTCTAGTAACTATAGGATTTCCCCAAAATTTCATTGATTGGATCAAAGAGTCTGTCACTTCCCCCTCCTATGTTATTTTGATCAATGGCTCACCCTCAAAATTTTTCAGAGGGAAGTCAAGCCTAAGATAAGGAGACCCACTATCCCCATTCCTTTTCATTATTTGTATGGAAACTATTTCAGGGAGTTTGAATGATTACATAGAGAGGAACCCCTCCTTTAAATATCACTGGCGGTGCAAATCCCTTAAACTCACCCACCTCTTATTTGTGGATGATCTTCTTTTATTCTACCATGCTGATCTAAATTCAGTCCAAACCTTGCTGACTTGCTTGGGTAACTTTTCTAAGTTATCTGGTTTAGACATGAATCCTTTCAAGAGTCAGTTCTTCCTATCCTCGGATTTGACCCCTCTTTCCCCTCAAATAGAAGCTATTTTAGATTTTAAGATAGGTACTCTCCCCATTCGATATTTGGGGTTACCTCTCCTCATAGGAAGGCTATCTTGGAGGAACTGTTTACCTTTATTGGAAAATATTGAGGCTAAGATTACTAAATGGACCCTCAAATATCTCTCCTATGCTGGTAGACTTTAATTAGTGATCTATGTCCTTTCAACTTTTCAAGTTTACTGGTCTTCTCACTTTATTCTTTCATCTTCCATTATTAACGAAATAGAATCCAAACTTAGGAATTTTCTATGGGTTAAGATGGCCACTAATAAATTTTATGCTAAAGTTAAATAGATCGATGTTTGTAGGCCAAAAAGGGAGGGAGGATTAGGTGTTAAATATTTGTCCATTTGGAATAACTCTTTGTTAGGGAACAGAATCTGGTTTATGTAGGTTAGGTGGGTGCATACAATTATTCTGAGAAGGACAACTTTTTGGTGTGCTCTACCTTTTTATAACAACTCTTGGAGTTGGAGAAAGATCTTGTATGTGAGAGATAGAATAAGGGACCGATTCAGATTTAGGATAGGGAATGAGAATAATACTTTACTATGGTAGGATCCTTGACATCCTCGAGGGATCTTGAAGAATTTTGCTACACCAAGGATGATTAATGGGTCTGAACTTCCCATGAACACCAAAGTTTTTGCAGTAATTAGAAACAACGAGTGGCGCTGACAAGAGGCCGACATTGAACTTATCAGTAATTTGGAGTCTATATCGTACTCATCTAATAACTCTAGAAGCAAATGTTTGGAATGGTTAGCTAATGCCACAAGAAAGTACACAAATTCTTTAGCTTATAGAGTCATGAGACCATCGAACCAGAATGTAGCTTGGTACAATCTTGTATGGTGTAAAAGAAACAGCCCTAGATATGCTTTCATCTTATAGTTGGCATTTTAGGGGAAGTTGCAAACTCGGGATAGACTTCTTTAACTCCACACTCCAAATCACTGTTCCTTGTGCTTTTTGAATAATGAGACCATAGAACACTTTTTCTTTGACTGTTCATTCTCTAAATCAGTGTGGGAAAATTGCCTCAATTACTTCCATATAAATATACCCTATTTGTCAAACCTCCACTCCATTACCACTTGGTTCAACCAATCCTCCCATTACCGAAATAGTGACCTACCCATTCTCCTTTCAGTTACTGTATATAGCCTACGGTGTGAAAGGAATGCTAGACCTTTCAAAGATGAAGCCTTGGATAGGGGAGCTTCAACACCAAAGTGATCTTCCAAATTATAGAACAACCCAACTCAAACACCAAGAGAAGGTAAGAGTGGGAGAGTTTATTGTCTAACATTTTTGCAGGTCTCTTTTAGGATCAATCAGAGTGAAGTTCTTCTTCCCCTTCAATATCAAGAAAAAGAGAAGTGGATTGAAAATTTACTAGCACCACAATGTAGCAGCCAGTGGATATCAGTGGCAATGCAGAAATTTAAAAAATGGTGGACAAAAGATCCAACAATGAGATTATCAAAGAAGGTTGAGAGAGGTGGGCACATTTGACATTAAACAAGGAAACAAGGTCGTATCTTTTCTAGTTGTGTTGTCTATTTATTTTAGGTTATTTTATTATTACTTGAGGAAGCTGCTGGAATTGGGTTGAGTATCTTTTGTTATTTGTCAGATATGTTAGATTCAAGTTCTTTTGGGTAGAAAACGATATAGAATAGGATGGTTGAGTTTGTTGTATGGTTTTAGGATGGAAGGAAGTGTTGTAAATTCTTTTGAACTCTTTTGGTAGTTAAGAGATTTTGGGCTCGACATCTCTAGTCTATACATATCTTCTATTATTTGTATAAAAATCTTATTGATTTATCAAAAAAGTGTGTGAAATTGGATATTTTGTTCCTATGAACAACTTAATTGTTAGAGAAGTGTTCTAAAAGTAATCACCTTTAGCACTTATTGTACCAATCTTTATGATTAATAAAAGGAATTTTTGTTAATTTGATGTTCATGTTCTTTAAGAATTGATAATGATCTTAAATTGAATTAATGAAGTCTTTGATACATTATATAGCATGAAGTAAATCATAATGAGGTCATGATAATGATATTCCTATCATGTGTGATTATGTTACTATCTAAATTATCCATAGTCATAGGATTAATGAGACTGGACATTATTAATTCGGACAAACTAACACATATTATACTCTGTGATTGGATTAAGAAGTGGATCTCATAAGCTGTAAGCATGAGTTGTTTAGAGTTAACATGTGGATACTTACTAAGAGTAGTAAGTACATTGGATGACCTTCCATAAGACAAACATATGGATAATCTATTATAGTGTCAATAATAGTATCATCATAGAAATAGTGAAAATATCCTTAGACTTGAAGTGCTAAAGGATATCTTGGATACTGATCCTATACTTTGACTCCATTCCTCGTTGTCTCTCAGAAGTTGCTTAGAGGGTGGTGATTTAGTACAGCTTAAGGTATTTGAAGATAATTGAGTAGCCAATAAAGGATTTACCACTCCTAATAGAAGAAGATGATACTCATGACCTCTTGTCGGGAATTTCTGGCCAGAGTAAAAATGATATGAAGATAGTCTTTAGTGACATATCCAATTGAGTAATGAGCCTTGGTGACAAGAACTAACATCACTTGGGTTATAAGTAATGTAGTCAGTCTAGTGGGAGTTGACATTTTAACCACGCTCTGAACCAAATGGGGTATAGATGGTGAAAGGATGAATTGCATAGGAACATTAGCTATGGAAGGGTTTCAAACCTGTAGTGCCCCCTCACCGCAGGGTACACATTGGGACGCCCGTAGGTCGCTCCGACACGTATCCCACGATAAAGGTGCACCACTAGAACAGTTTCACTAATATCCACATGGCATCGCAATAAACAATTCACAATATAACAGAAATCACTAAATTTTAAAATCCAAAATATCAATCTGATACAGTCATCCAATAACATAATAGACAAGTCTATCAGTCCCCTAACAAAACCAAAAAGGAAACTGATACAAGCATTTATCCTAAGTCATCCTCAAAAGTCCAACCGAGCTCGTTGTGACGAATAAATTAATTACTCGTCTAACCGAGCTCATTGTGACGAATAAATTAATTACTCGTCGCGACGAAGCCCTCGGCGTCTCTGCGTTCGTCGCGATGTGCGAAGACCCGATCGTCTTCTCCGATCGATTTCCGCCGTTAAAGCTCATTCAAACCTCCATTAACACTCTCAACTACCCATATCAACCATAATAAATGCCATAAATGCAATAAAAACCATTAATAACAACATTAATGCCATCAATACTTACCAAATCAAGATCAATCCACGAATTTCTCAAAACCATCGTAAACCCTAAAATCCTTCAAAATCAACGATCAACCACTCTCTACTTTCTCAACCTTCATCAATCACAATAAACCAGTTAGCTTTGCACAATGAGGAGAAAACAATAAGAAAAGATCGACGAATCCTCACCGATGAGAAGGATCGAAGATCACCGTGGGAGAGAAGAAGAAGAAGAAATGCCTTAGGTAATTTCCCACATTCAAACTTAGCTATATATAGACTTAGGTCTCCAAATCAGTTCAAATTTCAGTCTCTAAATTTCAATGACTCAGCATTCTTATTCCTAGAATTACCGATCTAGATTTTCCATGCTATTTGCCAGTCAATTTCAGAATCCGGGATCGAATTCATCAGTCTCTAGTCAATTTCTCGGTCCGTACCTGAAACTCTATGATTACCAGAGAAATTCCTATAAATCCATAAAAATATACAATATAATGTCCTACGCTTAAATTTCGATTTTCACACTCCATAACTCAATTCTCTCAGTACCATGCGGTCAATCAGTCTGTCAGTCAAAATTTTCGGTCCAGGCATTTTCTCCCGAATTTCCCGAAAATTTCCTATAAGCCACTATTAGTTACCAATTACACTTAGACTAGTCTAAATCGATCATTCAAACCCAATTACTCCTAATTTCTCAATCAGTCATAATCCAGTCAGTTCAATCAGTTTTCCAGTTCACAATCCAATCAATTCAGTCAGTCCACTTTACAATTAAATACCGAAAAATCATGAATGCATGTACCTATGAATAAATGAATAAATGCATATGCAAGAAACATGTTCCTCTATGATCAGAGGTCAGTAACATGCTCAGTCAGTGAATGCAGTTAAACTTATCAGTGTGACCCAATTACCAGAATACCCTTGCTAACAGTAACGGGATGTTACAAAACCAATGACTTTTCAATCAATTGGGGGTCATGATGTATTGCTAGATACCACTCATGACTTGGTTGAATTAAGTGATAATTTAAGTGGCCAATATAACTAGGAACCTAATGGGTCATATGCATTAGAGATTTGAAAAATGAATAAAATGAGTTTGAATAGTGATCCAAGATATGAGATAATGTTTTAGGATTTTATCACAATATGATCATGGTAAGAAACATTGCAAAGGAATGAAATAAAGCAAGTGTTGTGTGGCTGTCGACTTGGAAAGTTTCCAATCCCTTCCTCTAGAAAATATTAAATTTAACTCTTACTAAAATATTAAATTTGCCTTTACAAAATATTAAATGTAAATGATCCAACTAGGCAATTAAAAATTTGCAAGCATGACATCTACTTTTCATTCCTTTAGCCGAAATTATAATCTTTTATCTCTAACATGTTGATTTAATCAATAATTTTTATCAATAAGAAGTAACCAAAAGTTTAAAGAAAGCTATAAAAGAACTCATCTTCAACTTATCTGGTTAAAAAGGGAGAACTAAATGTTGGAGCACATAAAAAATGTGTCACTGACTCACTATCCGAAAAGAAAGTTATAAAGCAAGGACTAAAGAGCAAAGATGTTAGTGAGTGGTGTTTGGACATTAGAGAAAAGAGAGGAGTCAAGGCGTGGTTGCCTGGAGGGGAGGTTGGAGGCTAAAGCCATGGAGTGCAAAGGGGGCACTATGAATTAATTGAAATTAATCTACAATGCCTTTGGAACTCATCAAATAACTTAATAGAAGCATCTAAAATGGTGTCATTTCAAATAAAAAAGGTGACATCTTGTTCGATATAAACTTAAATTTTTTAAAAATAAAACTCAAGCCCAATCCAAAGCCCAGTCAAGTCATACCAACCCTGTCCAGACTTACATGCCATTCCTAATTGTGAGTAACTTGTATTTTTTTGCAAATATTGAATTTTGTATAGATTCAGTTACTTAATATGTGTTGTATGAATTAGTTGGCAACTTAAATCATATGAGATATTTAAATATTTATAAAAAATCAGTCAAGATGTTACTTGAATCATGTCTATGTTCGTATACTTTGTATAATCTTACATAGGTGTAAGGAAGAGCAGCATTATCAAAGAGTTGCAAGTTATAAAGTATTCTAGTTGTAAACTTTAGTTATTTTCTAATACGTCATGTTATTTTATTTTAACTATTAAATATTGGATTTTAATTTTATATTGTGATTTCAAGTTCCAATATATTTTTTATTTATAACTCTCTTCTTTACCATTACTATTTGTAAAGATTTTTAACAAGTAATAATCTAAGACCAACCTATTGTTCTCATTGTAGGGCCTTTGACTAACCCTCATCAATTGTTACAATTCATATAAATCAATATTTTTTTGTACATTCTAGAAGGTATTAAATGATTTTGGATTAGAAAATTGTGATACCAACCCTAAAAATTTTTGTTTACATATATTTTACATAAATGATGTAGAAGCACTAGATTTATGTTATTAATGTTACACCAATTATATGGTACCTTTTTGGTATGACATTTTGTTTAATTACTTTTAGTTAACACAAAAAGCGTTTTTTATCTAAAGGTTTTAACAAAAATTTAACTTATACCTTAAAGTTTGGTATTGTTGAAAACTCTTACTAGTTTTAGAACCTTAACTTGATGGAACCTTGAACTTTCGTTTGAGTTCAATCTATAAACTACACCTAACATATTTTAATTTCAAAAGCAAATCCTACATTAGTAGTTGAGTAATCTAGTTGGCGATATGGGTTCTGCCATTATCTCAATTTTTATTTTTAGAGTGATTTTTGCTTGAACACTCTTCAAAATCTCTTATATTTCCCACAATCTCTCCTCTTTAAAAACTTTCCTATTGTAACTTCCCTTAAGTTACCTCTTTTCTTGTATGTCATATCATTAAAAACATTACTTTTTTATGGACACCATACCAAGTTATAAATACTGTACTGGTACCGAATTTGATCCTATTATGGTATTGTACTAATACTAGTTAATACTAAGTGTCGTTTTATGTAATTTTAAAATTTATAAAAAAGTTTCTGAATTTTTTTAAAATTGCAAAATAGCCCTTTAATATATTGTACTT
>JANIHY010000208.1:44515637-44527227 GCA_027479065.1 Erythroxylum brevipes
CGCACCGTTTTGATATGGCAGTTGAAAATAGATCTGGAGAGTTGCTCACACCAACGAGCCCTCCTAATAATTTAAGTATTCTACATACACAATACACATATACATCTTATATAATATAACTCTTTTTGTATGATTACATCATTCAACAATAAACTAGAGACATACACTTACAACTATAACATATTCAACTTCAACTATAACTCACAGCTATAAGTTTACAACATACTTTAAGTAATCTTATAATTCAATTATAAACTAATATATTTTGTTTACTTATACGGTTCAATTTGTAATACTTTTTTTTCTTAACTAATTTTAATCAATATTTTTACTAAAATCTTAATTCTCAACTTTAATTTAACAATCTTTCATTCACCAATTGTATTCAACATTCTTAGTTTCTTACTCTAGTTAACTCCACAATGAAGAGTTAACATACATTAGACAATTCAATTTCATCCAACACAATTCACTAATAAGTAAAAAATCAACAAGTCAAATATTCAACATACGCAATTGCACAATACACAAATACATCTTATATAATATTACTTATCTTGTATGATTAGATCATTCAACCGTAAACTAAATGCACACACTCACAACCATAACCTATTGAATTTTAACCATAACTCATAAGTTTACAAACTATTTTATGTAATCACATAATTCAACTATAAATTAATTTATTTTGTTTACTTATGCAATTCAATTTGTAATGCTTATCAATATTTTGTTTTCCTAGCTAATTTTAATCAATATTGTTACTAAAATGCTAATTCTTAACTTTAATTTAAAAATATTTCATTCTCCAATTTAATCAACATTCTTAGTTTTTTACTTAAATTAACTCCACAGTCAACATATACAATACATTACACAATTCAATTTAATCCAACACAATTCTCTAAAAACCAACAATTCAACATACATAATTACTACACAGCACAATCAAAAATACACAGTTTAATATTCAAATTAATAATCAACTGATCAAGCGATCAACACAATTCAACAATTCCAAAATTTCATAATCAATCTCCATAATTCCATAATTTACAATTGTTAGATAAGTGCTTTAAAGGCAATCATCTTTAGCACATATTGTACAAATCATTTTATGATTAATAAAGATATTTTTCATTATTTCGATGTCTATACATTTACGAATTTGATGTTGATCTTAAATTAATTTAATTAAGTCCTTAATACAAAACATAGCATGGAGGAAATCATGATAAGATCATGATAATGAGATTCCTATCATATGTAATTATGTTAGTATCTAAACTTTCCCTAGTCATAGGATTAATGAGATGAGATATCATTAATCCGAATAGACTAGCACATGTTATACTACTTGATTGGATCAAGCAGTAGATCTCATAAACTATAGACATGAGTTGTTTATAGTTAACATGTGGATGTTTACTAAGGATCGTAAGTACATTGGATTGACTTGCTGTGAGATAATCATATGGATATTTTATTCTAGTGTCAGTGATAGTCTCATCATAGCAATGATACAAGTATCATTTGACTTGAGATGCTCAAGGATATCTCAGATATTGATCGTGTGCTTTGACTCCATTCATCGGCGCCTTTTAGGGGTTACTCATAGGGTGGTAATTGAGTACACTTGAGGTATTCAGAGGTCATTGAGTAGCCAATAAAAAACTCACCACTCCTGATAGAAGGAGATGATACCCACGGCCTCTTGTTGGGGTTATTACTCAGGAGTCTCTAACTAGAGTAGATATGTGTCATGAAGAGAGTCTTCAATGATACATTGAATAATGAGATACTCAGCACAAAATCTAATATTACTTGGACTAGATGTGACGTAGTCAGTTTAATGGGAGTTGACACACTGACCATACTCTGAACTAAGTGGGGTATAGATGGTGAAAGGATAAATTGCATAGCAACATTGCGTGTGGATGTAGTCAAAACACTAATTTTCTAGTCAATTGGAGGTCATGACGTATTGCTAGATACCACTCTTGAGTTACTTGAATTAAGTGTTAATTCAAGTAGTCAACATAACCAATAACCTAATGAGTCACACACACAGGAGATCCGAAGAATGAGTAAAATGGTCTTAAATAGTAATTCAAGATATGAGATAGTGTTTTGGGATTATATCGCGATGTGATCGTGGTAAAATACATTGCATGGAATGGATTAGAAACAAGTGTTGTTGGCTTTTAGTTTGGTCATTAACTTCTCAAAATTTTCATTAATGCATACTATTCATGGCCATTAACTTCTCATAACTTCCATTAATGCATGCTATTTATGACCATTAACTTCTCATAACTCTCCATTAGTGATGGGGTTATGGAAGATCAAATAGTGTAGAAAATAGAGATAATTTTTGTGCATTTACACTCTTTTTCTCTCTAACTTCACTAGAGGTTTTGTCTTTACTAGCACAAAGAAAGAATTCTAGTGACCTCTTAATGAGGTTTCATCTTTTTATTTTCGTGTGGATTTTCATTAAAGACGATATACGTTGATCATTGTGGTTTACGATAATCCAACGCGGAGAAGATTAAAGAATTAACAAAAGAGATCATTGGAAAGGTACGTAAACATCTTACATTTTATATTTTTGTTTTCAATATTTATATGCATGAATAGATATGTTCCTTTGAAGTTTCGTTTTATTTTTCGTTGCATATATTTGATATATATTATGTATGAGATGCATGACCAAAATCTTACAACAACTTCACATTTCATCGATGAATTTTTGATATGTTGATCGATTTATTATCTTCCTCGCAAGTGATTAAAGTGCCACACTTAAAATTTGGCTATTGACATTTAAAGAAGGCAACATTTTTTATAGACTCTTATGAATTGGAAATAGTAAGGACACATTCTCCTCGTAGTAAAAGACGTCATACGAGAAGACACTTCCAAAAGACTGATGTCGAAGCCTAAAAAATCTAAAAAATTACTGTAAATATCAAACATTTAGAAATAAACAAAGAAATAAAAGTAATAGAAAGAGAGGGATGAGAGATAGTATCATAGAATGAATTAAAGATTTTATCCTTAAGATGTCAATTAAAAATATGGAATCCCACTTGTAAAATTAAAATATATTAGATACACTTTTTGGATAGAATTTAGATGAAATTTTAGAGTTGTGTCAATTTAAATTTTATAATATTAAAACCCTTTTTGAACCTACCAAATCTTAAGTTAAATTTCCAGGAAAACTCTAATTGCTGAATATTTAGAGTTATATTAAATTATAGTTTATACAAGACATTATGGAAATGAAAACAAATTAAATAGACCTTGAATCTAAATCCACGTTTTTGGGAGATTATCAAACTTGCATATATTCATACGTGAATGACTACGCAAATGACCCTGGAAGATGGTAGTGCCATTCTTAAAACCTAAAGGTATTGCAATAGTTAAAGCCTGAACTTCTGGAGGACGAAGACAAAGTTAATTAAACAGCTTCATTTGTAAAAGTGGGAAAATTTTTCAGGAGGAAGTTACAGCTTATTACCTATCTACAGAATGCAGTGGAAATCATTGTAGGATGGCAGCTTAGAACAACCAAAAATAGGAGATAAGTTAAATCAAGCCAATTAGTAGACTTCAACGTTCCATTGCTCTGCTTTCTTCAACTCCCTTTTGTACTCTGACCAATCAATGCCTGAAACATAGAGCAACGAGGAAACTGTCAGCAATGGAAATCATCTTCTGCACTGAAGAAGTAAGCCCATTTCTTACCGTCTTTGGCGGCTAAGGACACCATAATGTCGTCGATTCCTTTCTCCATTCCTTTCAGTCCACACATGTAGATATATGTGTTGTCTTTCTTTAGCAGTTCCCAGAGCTCTTCTGCATACTGAGCCATGCGGGTTTGGATATACATCTTTTCGCCTTTATCATTTGTTTGCTCTCTGCTGACAGCAAAGTCAAGTCTAAAGTTGTCGGGGACCTTCTCCTTCATCTTCTCGAATTCCTGTTGGCTCGACATGCATAGTGATGGATTCAGTCTCATTTTATTGTAGAGAACAAGAATTGAGGGTTAGGAATATTAAAGTGATCAGTCAGCCCCACCTCCTTGTAAAGCAACGAGCTACTTGTTGGGACACCCAAGAAAAGCCACGCCAAACCATTGAACTGGAAGAATCACAAGAGTGAAGTCAATTTGATATGGTATACATTACGGTAGCTCCTATGGCTGCAGCAAAAGAGTACTGTTGTTTTACCTTATAGTTCTCGTGCTTCTCGAAAAACATCTTCCAGAGGAATGATCGAAAAGGAGCAATGCCAGTTCCTGTGGCAAGCTGCAAGGAACAAATTCAGCAAGATACTGTATCAGATACATAGTATAGACAACATAATTTTTAGTACAGAGCATATCTACTGAAATGACTGAGAGTCCTAATAATATCAAGCTATTAGCATGACAAAAGTGGGGATACCATGATGACAGTGGCATTAGGATCTTTTGGCATAAGCATTTCTTTCCCAACCGGTCCAGTAATCTTCACTTCAGCTCCAGGTTTCAAGTCGCCTGCAATATATTGCAATCAAAGTGGTGAAATGTACGTTGGAGCGCTATCCAGATATCACACTGTAATCATATCACAAATCTCTTTACCATATTAAGAGCTTTAAAGACAAGTATGGTATTGTAGATTCATGAGAAATACATAAAATACGTTAAAGAAGTAAAAGAACCTTAAAGCCTTACACAAAAAGTTTGAGCAGACTCCTTTTACAAGTTCTCCTTTATCATTGGTATATACAAGCCTCTTGACACAAAGAGACACCTGAACCAAGCGTTCACATCAAAAACCAACATCAACATAAACCCAACCGTAAGAGGCGGCATTACACAGTGATTTTCTTTGGGATCTAAGCAAACTATAGTATAATGGGATTCAAAAAGCATAAGATGCTCACAGTCTTGGAGTCTCCAAAGTCACCAAGAGCACTGCTGGCAATCGAGTACAATCTTAGCTTGTGAGGCTTCCCGTTCTTATCAACACCGTCTGCAATAACTCCAATTGATTGTCCCTCTCTGTAAGGGACTTCTCCTGCGTCCCCAAGAAATAATTTAGCTCAACAAGATCAATCACTTCTTTAAAGAATAAGCTTATTTGAACTTTATGCTTCAATATTGCTATGTTACATACGAACTTTCGACAGATACATGTGAATTAGATCCATAATTCAGTGATAGTTTTGCACATATAGTTACACACTTAAACAATTAAAACTTCATTGATCCATTCAGAATTATGCAGTCAGGTAGGTGATCAATTATGATTTCAGAAGTGCATTAGAGGTCATTACCTTCAGTGCTGAAAACCATGTGCCAGGTTTCTCCAGGAGCATCGTCTCCAGTGATCTTTGTGTTCAAAAGGCATCTGCCAGTGTAAGGTGTCTTGGGCTTGAACTTGTTAACGACAACACCTTCATCATCTTTCTTGGATATCTTCACAACCTTAGCAGGAGCCTCTGTTGTAACCTGGGCTCTCACAGAAACCACTCTTCCACCAACAGATACATCTCTGCAGTATACTGGCACCTAAACATATACAAAAGTTGAAAAAGATCACAGCTTTGAGCTACTTCTCATTAAAAATTTACCTATCATGTGGATAAAACTAATACCTTCTTAAGGGTAATTCTTTCCGGCGAGATTATGGATGTTATCGAGGGAAGAGAAGCGGACTTGGAAGAAGGAAAGGAGACTGCAGCAGTCACTGCAGTGGCCATGGTTGATATGATGAAGAAAGAATGAGAAGGGAAGATAGAGTTGAGAAGTGGAAGGAAAGAAAAGGGTGACAAGATCTTAGTGTTTTGGTTGGTACAGGACGTATAGATTGCGTGGATGAGATTTTGGAGCTAATGCAGTGGCTGTTGTAAGGATAAGTCTAATGGGTAAATGTATGACTCTGGCTCCTCCTAAGCTAAACCATGCTTTACGAGCCACTCTGGCACTTGGATTTCTCTGAGTTTTATGTACCAAAGCACAAAAAAGCAACGGGCGGAATTTGTGCTGTTTTGGATTTTGGGTACTTATTTCCAAAACACTTGGCTGCTGCTTAGTGTTTGTTAAGACAAATTTTTTTTTTTTAACTTACGAGATGTTTTAGGAGGATCCTAATTATAAGAAGACACTTTTAAATCATTCATTCTCAGGCTAATTCCGCTCGAATCAGATAGGTCTCTTACGGAAAGCAAAGCTCTAGTCTCAAGTTTTAAACAGTTGCATATATGAGAACGGTTCGAATCTGCAGCCTCACTTAAACCAAAAGAGTCATTTACTAATTCACTTGCGCCCGGTTTGAGTTTTTTAAAATCGTTAAGTTTTTTTAAAATCGTTATGCTTCTACTACTTTTTTTTATAGAAATAATTTTCTACTTGCAAAAAGCATCCCTTAGTGTTTCATATTGGGCAATGCAGCCTAAAATTCGGCCCAACTCTCGACTTGATTAGCTCTGTTACTAGACTTTGGGCTACTCTACTTTAGATCCAATTTGCAATGGCTACGTCGTGGCTTATGGAGATGGAGAGGTGAGCAATTAATATACATTGTTTAATTATTTAATCATTACAATAACAGTGAAAATTATTAATAATATATAGATAATTTCAATTTATTACTAATATGATACATCATTTAAACTAGGGCTAATTATCAAAATAATTCAAAATTTGCTAATTGTAACCAAAGGTTTAAAAAATAGCAATAACATACTCAGATTTTCAAATTTCATAAAAATAATACCATGTTAATCTTATTAATAATAGAGTTGCTTGAAAAAATGTAATTGAAATTTTAGGTAAGATTATAATAAAATTAAATTAATTAATATTAAATAAAAAAAAAACACAACCTAACCAATTCCTCCTCATCTTTCTCTCGTCTGCACACTCGTCTCTACCCACCATCTTTCTCATGTCTGCAATATGTCTTCTTGTCTCTCTTCTTCAGCGACATGATTCTTCTTATTCATTTTTGCTTTTGTTTTATTAAACTTGGACAAAGTATGTTGGCAAGACCACACGCAAAACATGGTGATGGCTTTTTGATGTGGTTCCTGATAGGAAATTCATTTATTGTTGTCCTTCTTGTACATAGACGGAGTTATATTGAGACGGCCCCCAAATTTTTTTTAAAAATTATTTTTAATATATATATATATATAATAGAGTTATTTAAGTGTTAGTGATACATTGGGTCCCTCAAAATTTTAAAAAAATAATATTCGGACTCTTCTATATTAAATTTTTGGCTCCGTTACTGTTCTTGTCTCTATGGTTAGCCTTAAGTTGATTTTCTTTTTTTGTCATCTCTTGCTCACCACTCATCGCTTCTAGGATGGTACTTGGTTTTTAAACTGTCTCCTTATTATAGTCGATTGGCTTATTAAATTGGATTTTTATTCTTATCTTATCTCAAACGATCTTCGAATGCTTTCGTATAAGAATTCATAAAACTAGGTCAGTCTATTCCCTCATTGTGTCATTGTGTTGATCATTTTTCCTTGCTCTAAAAGTTATTTATTTTTCTTTTCTAGATATGTTACTGATCTTTGTTTAGTCCCCAAGTTTTTTGCGATATTGTTCTAGGTGAATGGTTTTAAACCTATTTTCTTCTAGCTATAGACTTGAATGTGAATGGTTTAAGTCTTAATGTTCTTACTAAGGGACTGATAACTTAGTTACGTCTAGAAAGCAAAATATTGTTTGCTTCTTCCTCTTTTTTTCATTTTAGTATTGAACATGAATTAAAAGGATTTCAAGGTGATCATTTTAGTGTTGAATTGTTAATATACATGACATATTTTATTTGTTTGTTTCCTAAAGATTGATATCTTGGTGCTTCTACAAATTTTTATCGAATTGTTTCTCAATTGATATTTTCTGTTTTAAATTCTTTTGTTCATCTATTAATTTTTTCTAGGTTATTTTATACAAATTTTTATTAATTACACTCTCCATGTATAAGTCATTTGAGTTCTATTGCTTTAAATCTGTGGCATAGACATCTTTTGATAGTAAGTGACCATCTTAAACTTAACTACAACAAATGTTAAATTCTTTTATCAAATTGCTTAGTACATGCATAATTATAGTTTTGAAAGCATCTTATCTAATTTATGTTGTTTAGTTGAAATTAATGATATAGTTATTTGTTTTTACAGAAGTTGGTAAATTTTTAATTTCATTATAGTAGAATGTTGGAAAGACATGACAATAATAAATATGTTGGGGGCAAGATTAAAAGGAAGATGGATATAGGTGTTGATGAACTTAGCATGTTAGTCCTAAAATGAGTGTTATAAGATAAAGGACATAAAGTAATATTGATGTTTTACAAATTTCCTAATGCATCGATGAGAAGCTTAAAGGAATTAAGCATACACCCTAATAAGAACATGTTGGTAATGCTCAATCGTATGGAATAATTGAACTACCACAATGTTGAAGTCTACTACGAGCATGGTTATGAACATCTTACAACAGATGGTGAAGAATGTGATTTTGATATTGGTAATGACTTTGAAAATAATACACAACATAATATGAGTATGAATGATGAAGTCTTAGTTCCAAGTTTAATTGGAACAAGATAATGAAGATTTTATTGTGATGCAAATGAGTGGATTTAAAGATGATTCAACTAAAGATAAGTTATATGTAACTAACGATGAATAATATGTTACTGCGAGAACAAAGAAGAAATGATGTGCCAAAACCATACATAGTGCATTTGAAGATGACAATGTTGTGGATGCAGTTGGAAGTAATGGAAATGATTATAATGAAGATGGTGATTATTCCAAAAATACACAAAGACAAAAGGGAAGTTCATATGGTTGATATATTAAATATGATGATAGTGATGTTGAATTTCAATCACCAGTTTGTAGTGATAATAGATGGTACAAGGCATTTGTTTCATAAAAACAAATATATTGTCTTTAATCCAAAAGTGGGTCTAAAGGATTTTAAGTTTGAAATTGGTATGGAGTTTAAGGATGAGATGCAGTTGACAGAAGTAATAAAAAACTATACAATTGTAATTAATATGATGTTTCGATAGTGAGATCCAGTATGAAAATAGAGGTTGTTTATAAGCCATAATCTCTATTTAGGGTATATGAGAGTGAGCCTTGGAGTAACCAGTAATGTTGCTCATTTGTGACCTTATGATCACAGGTTCAAGTCACAAAAATAGCCTCTTTGTAAAAATTCAAAGGAAAAGTTGCATATAATATGATCCTTCCTAGTAACTTAGCAAAGAAGGGATCCTTAAGTACTAGGTACGTTGACTTTTTCTTAACTTTTTTATAGTTAGATTGGAAATGAAAAACAATTATTGTTAAAATAGTAGAAAATAAACATAAATATAGAAAAGTGAAAAGAAACAAGCAAGCTAGAAAGAAATGGATAGCAAGTTAATCCTTACACAAGTTTATAAGGTACCCAAATTAGCCAATCAGTGAGACGATGAATGATCTTCAAAGAAAATATGCATTACAGGTGATTAAATCCCAAATGTTATAAGGGTAAATGGAAAGCTATTGTTAAGTTATGAGAACCTATGGAAGGTCACTATATTAAGTTATGGTTTTATGGACAAAATTTATCATGTGCCTACAAAGATGGACTATTCATTATTTAATCCAAACTTTATGAAAAGTTTTGACAATCAATGTTTAATAGGTTTAATGTCTGAATTATTACATTGAAGTATGCTTTTCTTCGTGGATGTAGGAAAATAATTAAGCTAGATTGATGTTTTTTGAACACAATCGATGCTTTATTACTTGGTTGAGATGAAAACAATAAGATGTTTCATATATCTTAAGCTATGGTTGAGGGAAAGAATTAACAATTTTGGCATTGGTTTTTGAACATTCTTGTTGAAGATTTAAACATTAGTAGGAATGCATAAACTTTTGTAAGTGATCAATGGAAGGTAAACTTTAAATATCTATACATATGATGTTCATTTCTTGATATGCTTTGAGTTCTTCAACTTATACTTTTTTTTTATTAAGATGCATTAAAGAATCTCTTCCTAAAAGCCAAGCATAGAAATTATGCCTGGCATATCTATGCAAATTGGTCTAGTTTTCATAAAGTTCATATATATAGGAGTTATTTTGGCTAGTGATGAGTTTTTATAATAGAAGTGGAATTAGTGAGATAAGTAAGCAATAGAAGAGTATTTCAAAGAAGGCTTATGATCATTTCAAAGTTTGGAAATAGAGGCTTTTATGAAGGCATTTGTGAACACAGGAACAAGTTGTGAAATAGTTCATAATAACATATCTGAGATATTTAATAAATTCATTTCTGAAGCTCATACCAAAAACTTGATCAATATGTTAGAAGATGTTTGAGTGGCCTTAATAATTAAAATACATGAAAAAGGGAACATAATGATCAAATCAATTAATCATATATATCTAAAAGTGAGGAAGAAAATAGAGGTTGCATAATGGGAAGCTAGGCACTGAATCATAAAGACTAATAGGAATATGAAATTTATAGTCACATTTTTTGCGAACAAATTCATTATTGATTTACAAGTACAAACTTCTCAATGTAGACTTTGGGATGTAATAGGAATTCTATGTAAACATGTTGTGGCCTATATATTAAACCAGAGGGAGGATATCGATGCTTATGTCAGTCGATATTACAAGCTTGAATGTTATTTGAAGAGTTACCAGTATGCTATGGAGCCTATTATTGGTTCAAAATTTTGACTAAAGACTAAATCTGTAGCCAACATTACCTCTATTAATCAAGAAGATGCTAAAAAGAACTAAAAAACATAAAAAAAAAGATATAAGATTGAAGAACCACGAAATTTGAAAAAATTGAGCAAGCTTGGAGTATCTATCAGATGTCATCATTATTATGAAGTTGGTCATAATATTAGAGGATAGAAATAAGGATCAACCTGTTGGGCCCCGAAATTTTTTTTGTTTATTTAATTGATTATTTATTGATTTAATTGCTATTCTTGCTTTAATTGTTTTAATTATGTGTTTATATAGATATATATTTTATTGAGTCTTGGGATTAGCATGTATGATTGGGAATTAGAATTTTGAAGTTAAAGTGAAGGATTAGAATTAATTGGATTAATTGGTAGTAAGCTTGGATGTGTAGAGCCATATGAGACAAAATAAGGGTAAGTGAGAAGGAATGGGCTTTAGAATTTAAGTGGTTAAGTGTAGTGGGCTTGTGAGGAGGAGGAGAGCCCAAAGCCTTGTAAGTTATAAGGAGTATCAAAACTATGTAGTTTTGGAGGTAGGCTTTTAAAATGAGAATAAGTGAATTAAAGAAGGAGAAGAGGAGGAAGCAAGTGTCGTAAGAGCCAAGGAGAAGAAGAGAAAACGTGAGCAAGGAAAAAGAGAACTTCGGCTAAGTGGAAGAGATTCGTAGGAAGCTTGAAGAAGAGGAAAAGAAGAGGAATCGACTTATTAGAGGTTAGTTCCATCTTTATTTATGTTAGGTTCGAAAATGGGATGAAATGGAAGTTAGGGTTTGTGTAGGGTTTGTAGAAAGATAGAG
>JANIHY010000208.1:44598206-44619955 GCA_027479065.1 Erythroxylum brevipes
ATCCTATAAGAAAAATAAAATATGATGAAAAATGTGAGTACTGAGGAGTAAAGTGGAGATTTTAAAGTTGTTTCTTCTTATAAAATTTTAATATTTTATTATATTTAACCATAAATATTCAAGAAAAATAGAAAAAATAAAGTTAATAAAAAACGGGTAGGATATAGGTATCCATGGTTCGGGTTTTACTCTACCCATATCCATATCCATTTTTTATGACTCAACCCATATCCATATTTATATTCATATCCATATTCATTAGTTTTTACGATTTATTGTCCATATCTAAATCCATTGGGTCAGATAATGCGGATATTGATCGGGTTGAAAACCCACTCCTATCCTTAGAACACGCCCTTGTTCACCCATCCAGGTTCTCTGCAAATACAAAATCGACACCTGTTAGACTCATGCACTGACTGAGAGAGATAAGCCTGCACCATTGAATTAGGCCGGTTACAACAGCACATGGGATTGTTGGAGCCCGCCAGACACAAAGATGGACAGGTGCAATAAATGTTATTCTTTTCAAGCATTGAGACGGTAATCTATATCAGATCAGTTTGTGATAATCCACTCTTTTAGTTGGTGAACAACGAGAGCCGCAAATTGAATTTAGATAATTAACGATGATGTGGCTTATAAGGAATCAGAAGGTGGGGTAGGAGTATAATGTCAGAGCATCTTTCTCTCAATGTCATGCTTGATTACTGTTCTACTGAGCCAACCATCAGCAAGTAATGGTGAAATTTTCAATTTACCTCATTTTCTAAATCCGGGAGGTTCCGAGCATATAGAAGAAATGATATGATTACATGCAGTAAACATGCTGTATTGGACTTTTATAATTGATTCTCAAGAAGTGACTGCGACTTGCCCTTCCAGACTAGTCAAAGGCCACAGATGAACTAAAAATCAATCCAGTTCCAGGAAGACATTGCAATCACTACTCGTCATCCGTCTGAATTCTAACCTCTGCATCGACACACTTACTAACACACCAATAATTCAAGTGATCAGGCACATTCAGGAATTCAAAGATTAGAATCTGATGGAACCCCATACCAGGATGTTTTTGAGAACAAAGCTATAAGACATAAATTGGTAGATAGAGGTCAGATGACCCATTCGTTTGATTATTCTATAAGGTACCCGGTATGTATGCATTTGCAAGCAACTAAGATGTTCAGAAATGGGTATTATAAAGAATTTAACGGGAAAGTACAGAAAAAAAGTAGCTAACATCTCTATGGAATTCTTGGAAACAATTATGAATAATACTATCAGGTACCCGGTATGAATGCATTTGCAAGCAACGAAGATGTTCAGAAATGGGTATTATAAAGAATTTAACAGGAAAGTACAGGAAAAAAAAGGCAGCTAACATATATGTAGAATTCTTGGAAACAATTATGAATATCAACTAACCATCTGTACACTCGATTAAAATAAAACATCTGAAGAGAAAAGATGACGAGACCACAGAGTACAGTAAACAATACTGGATGAATCAATGGAATCCCCTTGAACCTCTGGACTGATAAAGCTCCAATCTACATTTGGCCTCCTCTAGCAAAGGGTTCAACATTGGGTCTTGAGTCAAGTGATTTTGCTTGATTGCCCATTCTAGGACAGTGAGCACCTCAGCCTGTGCAAGCTCCTCGCTGTCTGGTACATGAAGGGCAATGTAGCACAGGAGAGGCAATGCTGAGAGTTGAACGATCTGTTCACCAAAATACACAAGCTGGATTAAGTGTTTTGCCCCTCCGGCGCTTAAAATGGCCTTAGAGTGATCAAGGTGGAGATAGTTATCCGTGCAGGCAAACTTTGTGAGGGCTAGAGAAGCTTCCCGAGAAACTTCAGCTTCTCTTTCATCAAGAAGTTTAACCAATGGATCAATCATCCTTGTTTCTGTAGCCCGAAATGTTTTTGCTAGATTCCCTGTGGCCTTAACACAAGGTATCAGAAGGTTCGAATCAGCCTTCTCAATGATCCTCAATAGTTGATCGATAACAGCTTTGCAAGCATGTGAATTAGGCTTGAATGCTGATCTTCTCAGATCAGTATCTTTCTCAGCCACCGCAGTGATCTCCATCAATGCCATTGCAGAGTTGTATTGAACATCTTCTGATCCTTTTTCTAATAGGACTGCAAAGCACAGAAGCGCTCTTGATTCAGTTATACTACGACAAATAGGAGAGTTTCCCTTGGCTAGATGCCACAGTGCTCTTGCGGCCATCGCTTTCATATGGGCTTTGGTGGCAGGGTCTTCAAGCTCTCTCCCCTTCAGACTACCTCCCGAAAGTGAATGACTAGGATGATGGTGTGGCTGATTATTTTGCCTCACATTGTTGTTGTTATTGCTCTTAGAAATATTGGTTTGAATTGCACCATTGCCATTCAGTCCTTGTCGTTGGCTTGCCAACTTATTGGCAGCGTTCATTGCCATGGTGTTGGTAACCACATTGTGCAATTGATTTGCAACCTGTTCCCCCATAGGATGAGCAATTTGACTATGGTCATCGTCAAATGAGGGCTTGCGCCCATGATTAGGAGCTGTAGAATTGTTACTTGCAACAACAACAGCATGAATTGAAGTGGCCTTTTGGCTGGTAATTGCATACTTACTGTGCTCTTGAACTGTCTCAAACGCAAGATGACCAACCAACAAGCGAATTATGTTATGCTGGGCAAACAAATCTTGGCACGTGGGATATTTCCCTGCAAGTTCAGAAACAGCCCAAGCCACCACAGCCTGAACTTTCATAGGTCCTTCTTTGAGTACTTTGGCAAACACCGAACAAACTCCAGCTAGAATCATATGCTCCACGCTTTCCGGGTCATGCCCCAATAGCCCAATTGCTCTTGCAGCGTTCTCTTGACCTTCTATCTTCCCCTCCTTGACCAATTTCAACAAGGGAGGAACCCCACCTTCTTCAATAATTAATTTTCCATACCGATCATTGTCTTTCGCAAGCGAAACAAGCGAAGCTGCAGCATCAGATTTGTCCTCAAGCGACCCAGTATAGAGGATTGCAATCTGTTCCCATATCAAACATAGGATCGGCTCATTAGCAGCTATAGGAGGTAACCCCCCCAAGTACTCATCGTCACGATCATCGGCCGATGCCGATACTCGCAAAAGCCAAGATACATCACCGATTGAGTTCTCCAACTGAGAGGACATTTTGCGGAATTGGGCAGTGGGGATTATGGTGAAAACTCGCTTCATGAAACCGTTGGCCCGACACTTGAGCACAAGGGCAAGAGCTTTGTCGAGAACTTGTTCGGTGTCGTCGATGATACGACGCGTGGGTCGCTCGTAAAGGTCAGAACTGGCACGAGCAGCTTGTCTGAGTAAAGCAACGAGCTTTTCAGTCTTCGATTTGAGCTCCCAACACTCCTGCTTAAATGAACTGGCCTCATCTGCGGCTTTGATCACTTGGTCAGCCAACTGAATCGGCTTTGCCAAGATTTGTTTCACCAAGTCCGCCATGGCGGACCAATACCCAGATCGAAATTCCTCGAAAAGATCGCTTCTTTGATGCAGAAACCAATAAAAGCACCTATCTTCAACAAAGGAAGTTTAGAGCGAGAGAGAGGGAGGACTTACTGTGCTTGTTAGGCCTGATTGGCGGCGATAATTGAAGGGCAAGAGGCAAAGAGAGAGTTGACGAGATGAGCTGGAAATGTGGTGTAATTTCTGCTAACACTCAAAGATACCTAGAAATCATGATAATTTTTGTGAAGTTTGACGATGGTTTAAGATTAAAGACTTTGAAGAGTCCGCACTGTGAAGTCCTCAAATGCCTTCTTCTTTGCACCTTCTTACTACATATCCTCCTTTGACACGCGTAAAGTAAAAGGTTAAGTCACAAATGTCTGAATATTAAGCGTTCGTTTAAAATTTTTGCATATTTTTATTTTTAAATGATAACTAATATAATAAATACATCTCAGTGTTTACCTTTTGATATTTCATATTTCGACTTCTAAAAAAATTCATCTTCATTTCTTAAGTAATAATAGAATTAATTGTATTAAATTGTTATTTTTCTAAAAAATAATATCTAAATTTTCAACTTAAATTTTTAAGGTGTTGAGAATAATCGAATTCACTTTTTTGTGAAATATTAAATTATAATTAACAAATAATTAATTTTACGCTTTTTTAAATGTTAAATAAAATAAAATAAAAGTAAGTTTAAATATTTTCGAATTTTGTAAAGTACCTCAAAAAATTTCTAAAAAAAGAACACATTTGATAGGATTTGGTAAATGCATCGTCTCTACGTCTTGACGTGGGTAAAAGGTTTCTACGCTTAATTACGTACTTTTATACTCAAAAAGTCGAATTGTCCATTCTAAGTACCTCTACACCCCAGTTTGACAGAATTGTAAAGGGAGTAAATCACGATTTAATCTCACTTAAGTTATTGACAAGACGGTCGTTTTTTTTTGTGCACACAAGAAGTCACTACATTGGATGAACTCTTACACTATCGCTGTCGAGACTCGAACCTAAGACCTTTGTACTCAACTTCCCTACTAATAACTAGTTGACTGCCAAGAGGTTTTTTCTGCTTGTTTGAATAAAGATATATTTTTAGATCTTAGTTATCTTAAGTGCAGTGCAATACTATTACACTATTTTATATTAATTGAGCTTGCGATGCCCAATGCCAATGCTGGTCGTGTCCACCGCGACTCCTCTTCCTCATGATTTTCATATTCACACAATTTTCTTCTTCCCTTATACCATTAATTCTTCTTTTCTGTTTTCTTTTGGATCGTGCATTCTTCCTTTCTTTGTTTTTTTTTTTTTAATACGGGGAGGGCTTACTTGCACGTTGTAATATAATTCATGTCTTCTTCGCAATGATCCAAAGGGGAAAAAAAAAACTTGAAAAGGAATATAAGTTCACAAGTGCAAGTCTAACCTTTCTTTACCTTTTTGGTACAATTGTTCATGCAAATTAGGACAACCACTCGGTAACGGGAGCCACTACATGGTCAAAATATTGTTTTGGCTTCAGTGGTTGTGACTTGCGAGTGGCTGCTTCATGGTCGTGCAAATATTGTGTCTTTACATGTATGAAAAGTCATGGTTTCAGCGTCTCGAAGAAAATTATTTTTTCTTGTAGATTTAAAAAAATTTAAATGTTCTTACATTTTAGCAAATTTTAATATATATGTTACAAGAGAGATAGTGTGAAGCTCACAAAAAAAGAGAGAGCTCAACTTTAAAAAAACTAGCCCAACCCATAAAAACAATTTAAAACAAGAGACTTTAAATTAAGAAGACAACAAATGGATAACAAGAAATTCAACGAAACGTGGCTGCCTTCTTCTTCTTCTTCTTCTTCTTTTCAGGAGATAAGTGCAGAAAAAAAAAACATCATCTTTCTTCAACGTGTGTGAAAATTGTAGAGATTAACAACTCAAAACTTTCTTGCAAAAGCATAGAACTTTACATAAGTAAAACTTTTTTAACAATAATTCTATGCCTTTTATTTGTGATTTTTAATCATCCTAAACTAATTTGTGTGGGAAAGTATATTGTGATTGTTTGCAACAATAATTTTGAAGTCATGACAAAAATAAAAGTAGCAAAAAAGATGGTTGAAAAATGAGAAAAAAAAGAAGAGGTTGGAGAAGCAATGAGGGTGAAGACGAAGATACATAAGAAAAATTTAAGAAAAATTAAGGCAAAATAGGAAAGTAAAAATTAAGGGTAAAATTGAAATTTCATACCTAAAAGGTTCTTTTTGTAATAATAAAATGAGGGTAAAGTAGTTTTTTAAATAGTTAAAGGTATTCTAGCAATTATGATGGTTGGATAAAGTAAGGATATTTTAATAATTAAGAGTAAAGTGAAAAAGATAATAATTTTGGATTATTAATTATAATTGGGTTTAAAGAATCTCTTAAATAAGTCTAATAAAATTTTGTAATGTATGTCCGAAGGATGGAATAAAGAGTAGATTATACTTATCAATTAGTTGAGTCCAAAAATCAGGTAAGGGTAACCTTAGACTGTAGTCTTAGAATAGTTTACAGTTTATAAAACTTTGAATTTTGTCATTAGTAAATTATTTTATAGTGCATCATATTTTGAATTATTCATTAATTAAATTAATAATTAATAATTACATATATTAATTTCTAAAATAGATTAATTGTGTTTATTTGTTACATATTACAAAGTATACCACTTGACAATTTGGTGAAATTTTGATAATAAAAATAATGCATGAATATAATTAAGAATATTATGGTAAATAAATCACTTTCATGAAATTAAGTGGAGATTGGCTTACAGTAGGTCGAAAATAAATTGTGTAAATTGTGAATCTATAGTTTGCTTAGGCTGAGCTAGATTAGATGGTCATAGATTGATGGATTGTTCAAATATGAACAAGCGATGGCTAGGTACTTATCTGTGGAGTAGGTGTTATGGCATCATGAGTCCCGTGGATGCCCTGTGTCGATGGCTAGGTACTAGAGTGATACCAGAATATCTTGAGTCCTGAGATATCCTATGTCGATGGCTAGATACTGGAGTAGTACCAAAGTGACAAATTAGACTGAGAAATCGAGGTACTATATGTAGATATTTATACATCTAATCATATTTCCACTTAGTGAGTGATTATGATGAGTGGAGATGAGCTGACGGACATTGAATGTAAGCTAACTACGTTAAGCAGACCCTAGACAAATTTGGTTAATAATAGGTAAAACATAAAGGACAGTAACAAAATAATATTATTAGTAATCATTATTAATGATAAAATTTTAGAATTTTTTTGAATGCCTGGATAGGCTGATTATTATTGTGTGTGTTAGTATTATATATACGTTTTAATCATTTAACTAGTATATATATATATATGTAAGCCAACTAGGTTAAACAGAGCTTAGACAAATTCAGTTAGTAATAAGGTAAAACATAAATAACAATAATAAAATAATAATATCATTAATCATTACTAATGATAAAATTTTAAAATTTTTTTGAATGCTTGGATAGGCTGATTATTGTTGTGTATTTTGGTGTTATATATATGTTTTAATCATTTAACTAGTGTTAATGTTATGATTTAGAAGCTAACCATTAGATGATTGTGTGTGTGTGTGTGTGTGTGTGTGTATATATATATATATATATAAAAAGTGTTAGTATTATGATCTAGAAGCCAATCATTAGATGATTGTATTCTAACAGTTGTGTTCATGAATTGGATGGTTTGTATCATTTTTTTTATAATTTTTAATTATTTATGGATTATTCGAGTTGGGGACTTGGATTGTAGAACTCTGTAATGAAAATAATGATTACTCTAAAATGTGACTAATCTTGGTAATTAACCTGGAAAATTGATTGACCACTAAAAGATTAGTGTGTGAATTAAATGATGGTGATGTTCTACAAATCGTTCGATAAGGAGTTATTAGTTTAATCACACAGATACATAACGGAGATTATGGTATTCGACAGACCCTAAATGAAACATTATTAGGATTGTGTTTATGTCATTAATGTTTCATAATTGTCTTGAATTCTATGGTATGAGATGCTCATTTTCTTACATGAAAAATATGTATTTGTTGGTATTGTCCAATGTTAATCATAATAGGTAGCTATATAGATAATGCCATAGTATGCGTAATTTATGTAGAGGATAAATGTTCATCAAGAATACTATTGCCCTTCGTTTATGATATGAGCGATAATGTCTATAGGTCCTTGATAAAGTAATATTGTATGCATGCGATATGATTAAGGAGTTAATCATATTTACAATTTACTTGGGAAATCAAGAAGGAATAAATTGGCAAGGATACATATTCCAATCTTACATTTATTCTGGATATTATAAGACAAGAGAATTGACATTGGCAATTATTGCTTCAAGATCATGATTTGTGTACGATACTTATCATCTATGTCATTTGAATAATTATAATTTATTTTGCTAGATACTGCTTATGATGCATAGAACTAAAAGGAGTTTTAATTCTATTGTCAACATGACATAGATCCCAATGGATCACACCAGAAAATATTTAATTAGAAAAAGGANNNNAACAATTCAAGGAGAGAGTCGTAGGAAGTGAATGGAATAAGACAAATACAATTAATGAAGGAAGACACTTGGCCTAAATGGAAATAGACAAAAAAATCAATTTAATCCTAATTACTTAAAATAAAAGAACATTAATCCCAATTAATCTTTAAGCCATCTAATGCTAATGGCTCTTTTTAAAAAATTCCCAAAAGTATTTATCCAATATTCCAATGCCATAAGGCAGAACTTTTAGTACAGAAAATCCACTCAATCAGCTAGTTGGAATTTTTCCGGTCCGGGCAAATGCTCCGAAAAATTTCAGAAAAATTCTCACAAATCCCTAAAAATGTGAAACACACCTAGAGCACTTCAAATCCATTTTTCAAACACAATTTTCACATAAATTTCACAAAAGATCACATTTAGACACTTATGCCGGGAAATGTCATGAATGCATATACAACCATGTGCATGTGCAAAAATCATCAGTCATATCACTATAGAGGCTATAGATGCATGTGCATGCCGAGATATAATTCAATATTTCTAACCCGTCCCAATTTACTAAATTACCTTTCCCATCGATGATGGGATGTTACATACAAGACCCAAAAAACTTTACCATTTAGCTCATGTGTTGAGCATTCAATGACCTATCTTCTTGTTTATTTTGGGAATTTTTCTAGGGTCAAAGATAAGCCATTGAAGTACCATCTAGCATTGGGAAAAATTAGGATTTCTAATCGATCTTTGGTAGAAACCTTAGAGTGCATCTTATTTGGTGCAAAGGAGGTGAAGTCGTGAGTAAGGAGTTGAAGTCGTGAGTTACGAGGTGGAATCGTGAGACTTTCTATTTTTTTTGGAGACCAAGTTTATGGTATAATGGTTTATATGCTTTGATTTGTGCTATATTGGTTACAATACAAGATCTTTTGGGTTCTTATTAGTTTTAAAGATTTTGTTTTAACCACTTCAACCCTCATAAAACTGACATTAGGTTATTTGATTTTAACGGTACATTTTTTTACCCTTACTCTCACTCCTTGTCGTTATATGTTTTTAGGAGATAGAGAGTTTGTCGATAAACTTAATGCACGTGATTGACATAGTGAAGTCTATGTGGGGCCAACAAATTAAATTGAGTAAAATTGATTTATTATATATATTTTTATTGTGTCACTTCAGATAATTGTGCTTGTACGGATAATTTTTGTGATTGACGAACTTCATTTTTGGAAATAGTGAGGATTTTGGTAATTAATGATATAATTAAGGAACAATTTGGATAAATTATGGTCTAAGAATTATTGGAGCATCACATTTGGGTGGTATCAAAATGTATTTATGTTTCTAGAGACAAATTAAGTATAAAAAGCTAATGATATGTTCTTGTCATATCTAGGATGGTTTTAGGAGAGGATATTGTTGAGCTAGAGTTAATTGGGGAATCAGGTAATTTGATCCATGCTCTAGATCTGTCTGATCAGGGGAATGCTAGAGCGAATCAAGTAGGAGGGGTGATATCAGTGCCATCTTAGATGATGTAGTAGGTTGTTACTGTGGTTCCACCCCAAGGTGATTCTAGGGTGGACCAAAACTATGAGCGGATCTGTAAGATAAGTGCGATGGAGTTTCGAGGAATCACTAATCTTGAAGAGACTGAGGCAATGTGTGAGTAGACAGAGTTAGTTTTAGATTATTTGGAATATATTTTGGGAAAAAAGGTTGCAGTATATTGTTTTATTATTTCAAGGCAACATACTGACTTAGTGGAAGTCAACACACAGATATTATGAGGCATGAGAGATGACTTAGCAGGAGTTATAATAAAAGAGTTTGTAGACAAATATACTCCCCAAATATATTGGGATCGAAATAAGATGAAGTTTATGAGTTTAGTTTAGACAAAGGAGATGTTAGTGGCTGAGTATAAGGCTCATTTTACGACTTTATCTAAGCATATATTGGAGGCTATGGCCAATCCAGAGGACAAATGTCACCAATTTGAGTAGGGTCTAAGGACTGAGATTCAATTGGGTTTAGGAGCTGTTACTTTTGATTTCAAGAAGTTACTGGAGACTGCACTCAAAGTAGAGGATGTGATAGAACAAGGCAAAAGGAAAGGAGAGCTAAAGATGCGATCAGAGAGTCATTGTGGAGGGAAGAGTCAGTTTGTTAAGAGGGAGATATAAGAGAGTTGATGTTATATTAAGCAATAGTGGTAGTTTCTACAAGTTTAGTGGAGATCAAGGAGTTGGTAGGGATTAAGGACAATATAGCACTATTAGTGTACCATCAATTGGATCAGAAACATTGGTTAGTCAGAGGTTTAGAGGACCTTTCAGTAGAGGAGTTAGAAGGTTATATAGTTGTGTTACTTGTGAGAGAGTTCACAAAGAACTATGTTAGGGACCCACTAGGATTAGTCAAGCATCATATATGTGTAGAGAGTGGGGAAATTTATAGAAAAGTTATTCGATAGTATGGAGAAGTTCATAAGTAAGGACAGAGGAGACAATATGTGGTTAGAGTGGCACCTTTAATTTACATAGAGGTTTAGGTAGCATTAGTAGTAGAGGTGGTGATAGAAAAGTTAGATGCACACTAATAGCGGGGATATGCTCTAGTGGGACATCCTCAACATAAAGTCTAACTCAACTGAGGATATACCATATTAAGAAGACAATAGACGGGTAATCAGAAACCTAATGAAAAAGTTGTCTTTTTCTTATGTACTTTTTTTTCCAACTAGTAAGGGTTTAAAAAATATACAATCTTTCTCCTGCATGTGTAACTTTTTTTCATATATTCCATCATTTTGTTTGTTTTGCAATAAATTAGCGAGGAAATTGTAGAGATTAACAACCTAAAAAATCTCTTAGAAAGGCATAGAACTTTATGTAGGTAAAACTTTTTTGACAACAATTATATGCCTTTTATTTGTGATTTTTAATCATCTTAAACTATTTTATAGTTAGGAAACATGTTGTGACTATTTGGGACAATATTTTTGAAGCCATGAGAAAAATAAAAATGGAGAAAAGGTGGTTGAAAATGAGAAAAAATGAGGTAGGAAAAGAGGAGAGAGTGAAGAAGAAGATAATTTAGTAAGATATATTATTAAGGGAAAAATAAGAAATGTAAAATTTTAAGGGTTTAATTCCTAGAAGAGTATTTTTGTAAGAATAAAAAATGAGATTAAAATAGTACTTTTAATAGTTAAAGGTATTTATTAATTATGATGGTTAAGTAAAATAAGGATATTTTAATAATTAAGAATAAAGTAGAAAAGGGAATAATTTTAAATTATTAATAGTAATTAGGTTGGAAATTTTTCTTAAATAAGTCTAATAGAATTTTGTAATGTTAAGGTGCGAAGGACGAATTAAGGAGTATATTAGACTTATCAATTAGTTGAGTTTAAAAATTAGTTAAGAATAACTTTAGACTGTACTCTTATTATAGCGTATGGTTCATAAAACTTTAAATTTTTATTAATAAATTATTTTATATTGAATCATATTTTTAAATAATCATTAATTAAATTAATGATTAGTAATTACATAAATGGATTTCTAAAATATATAAATTGGGTATTTATCACATAAATAATTAAGAAAGTACAAAATGTTTCACATTTATATCTGTTACGTATTATAAGGAGTATCATTTGATAATTCAGTGAAAATTTGATAATTAAAATTTTTCATTGTGTCTAAGTATAATTAAGTACATTAGGATAAATAAATCATGTTTAAGAAGTTAAATAGAGATTGACTTATAATAAGTTGAGAATAAATTGTATAAATTGTGAATATATGGCTTGCTTAGGATAGGTTATATTCCATGGTCATAAATTGATGAATTGTTTAAATATGAACAAGCGATGACTAGGAACCTGTCTGTTGAGTAGTTATCGGGGCATCTTGAGTCTCGGGGATGTCTTGTGTCTTTGTATTCCCACTTTTTATTGTTATTGCATTTTTTTAATGCATCATGAAAATTTTTGTTTATAAAGGTGGTGTTGGATATACCAAGTCTTGGCATAGTTTTTATTGAAGCATAATATTCTTTTCACTTAGTTCTTTTCACTTAGTCTTTTTGTTCGCCTCTTAAAGAGTAAATGTTATTTATTTGTAATGAATGATAATATTTTTTGTAGATAGGTGTGATATTTGATAAATAAAACACTAGTATAGTTTGTATTAAGGTAGGGTATGGTTTGTACTAAGAAATTTTATTTCTATTTTTCACTTAAGCTGTTACTTATTTTAGATATGTTATGGTAATTTTTATACATAATAGTGGTATTAGATGTATTGACCTTGGTATATTTTGTATTAGGCATGAAATTCCTTCCGCTTGTTCATTATATTCCCTTTTAAATCTGTAGGAATAACTTATACATAACGAATGATGACATTTTGTATACATATATGTGGTATTGGATAAATAGATTCTTTGTATAGTTTGCACTAAGTCAATTTATGATTTATACTCAAAGATGATATTCTCATTTTTCACTGCAACTATTATTTATTTTAATGCATCATGGTAATTTTTGTATTTAGTGGTGGTATTGAAAGTACTAAATCCTAGTATAGTTCAAATTGAGGTATGATATTCTTTCCACTTAGTCATTTTATTTCTATCTTAAAGTGCAAGTGTTACTTATCTATAATGAATGATGATTTTTTAATACATATTTATGATATAGGATAAATAGATTACTAATGTAGTTTACACTGGGTTAGAGAATGATCAGTATTCAGAGATGATATTCTTATTTTTCACTAAATATGTTACTAATTGTAAATATGTTATAATAATTTTTGTACATAGCAATGACATTGAATGTACTGAGCTTGGCATAGTTTGTATTAAGACATGGTATTCTTTCCACTCAATCATTATATTCCTATATAAATGTGTAGGTATTACTTATCTATAATAAATGATGGTATTTTTTGTACATAGATGTAGTATTGTATAAATAGAGTACTAATACAATTTATATTTAGAAAAAGATATTCTATGTACTTAGTCATGGTATTCTCGTTTTTCACTAAAGCTATACTTATTTTAATGTATAGTTGAAATTTTGGAGCATAGTTGTGGTATTAAATGTACTTAGTCATAATATTGTTTGTATTGAGACATGATATCCTTTCCACTCAATCAAAGTATTCCAATTTTATGGTGTAGGTCTTACTTACGTCTAACTTTCTATTAAAAACAATTGTACATAGGCTTTGTATTTGAGAAGTAGAGTACTCTTATATTTTGTATTGAGAAATAATATTCTTTGTACTTAGTCATCGAATTCACATTTTAAAGTGTATGTGGTGCACATTTTTAATGACTTATGGTACTTTTTGTACATTAGGTTGGTATATAATTTCTATTTAGATATGAAATTATTTGAACTCAATTATAGTATTTAGACATGAAATTGCTTGTACTCAATATAGTAGAATATTTACATACCAATATATGGTACACTCTAAATAGATAAGCTAGTAAAATGATTGGGCATTCCAATTAGTATAATCTTCTATTTTCTTTATACATCTTTTTCTCTTCCCTAAGGAAACAATAAGCAGATGCCAAAAAAATTAGTTTTTGGATTCCTCATTATCATGTTTATTTATTAGAATATGGATAAATAATAATTTATAATAGCTAAAAATATCAACAATATATAAACAAATAGTTCTAAATTTATATGGAAAAACGAAATTAATAGTTCCCACCTTAAAATTTAATCAAATGGATGGATATCTAGAGAGAGAAAAAAGATTATCAAAGTAGAGAGAACAACTTATTTTTGTATTAAAAGAAATATGTGTCGTTACTTTATTTTGTCTACAAGAGATCAATTTCAATATCATTTATTATGCAAGTCTTTGTAGGTTTATCAAAAACAACATCTCCATTAATTAGAAATAATATTGCGTACTATTAGTCATTTTCAGTTGGGTATTGATGATGATGATTATTATGCAAGCCATCTTGACAGCCACGAACCATGAATAAATATTACCCGTGAATCATGTAATATATTCCTTCTTAAAATCAAGTCATATATTTTATTCGAATATAATAACAAAACAGGCATAAATTATAATTAGGACCGCATTGGCAGCAGTTATGATCATCAATTTAAAAAGTTGATATCAACTTACATCAGTCTTTGGGCATTAGTATGCATTTTAGTATTCTGTTTTTAATTTGGGTTGGATTTGCAGCCATATAAAGAAACTGGATTTTGCCAAACCAAGGGAAAGTTTCCACCAAATATAACATGCTATCCTCGTCTCTTCCTTTTTTATGTAACATATATTCCATATTTAGTAAGTAATGCCTGCTTCTAATGCTAAATGTAGTAGTATTCCAACAACCAACAGAACACCTCCTTCCTCGGAAGCCACCAAAGCATGTATAATCACAAGAATAAAACATATCACACGCTTGTTATCAGGAACATTTTCACTGCTAAATTACAATTATAAATAAATAGATAAACCAACTCCAGGCATGTTTGTAGTGTATAAATGCAAACACGGAATTGCGGGGAGGTGTATGTTGTTCTACTTTTGTTGTTCCAACTATGTTCTAAGTCATCTTATCCACATATTTATGTGGGACATTATCCACATATTTATGTGGGACATAAATTTGTGGATAAGATGACTTGGAACAGAGTTGGAATAATAAAAGTGGAACAGATGATCTGATCCTCGGAATTGCCTAGTGTTTCTCAAACTTTGTGCATTTCGATGAATTAAAGTTTATTTATTTTCATTTAAAATTTTAATTTTTTATTTTCATTTAAAATTTTAATTTTAGTTTCTATTTTTAATTTTACTTTCTTTCAATTTTTATAACCTCTGAAAATTATAAACGTAAATTCGTTTAAGTTTTTATTTTTTGTCATGATATGATTTACCATCAATTAAATATACTATTTAGTTATTTAATAACTAATAATAATTATGATTAATATGATTTCATTATTTAATTTGTTTTAATTTTTATAGTTACTTTAAATGCTTTTGGAAAAAATATTTAAATATCGTAAAATTAAAAAATTTCAAATAAATTAGTTTTAATGAGATTAAAATAAAATTATTTACCTAATTAATTTATATTTTAGTTTATCTAATATTTAATGATTATCAATAATAAAAATATAATTATATTAACATTAACGATTAAACAAATTTTTTTGTTTAAAAAATAGAAAATAAAAGTTGAAAATTATAATAAAAATAAAAATGAAACCAAACTGTTAGGATCCTACTGGATTTTTGCAAGTAGGCTTAATGATGAGGGATTTTACAACATCTTCAGCAATGGTTAACTAAAACTTACAAAGAGGTCATTAATTTTGGCTAGAGGTAACAAATGTTTATCAATTGTTGGTAAAGTTATTTAAAAGCATTGTGAAAGCTTTAAAGAATGAGAGTGTATTTAAGTTATGGCACAATAGACTCAGTCATATTAGCAAGAAAGGTATGTCAATAATGGTCAAGAAGAGGGTGATAATTGGGATAGATAGTGTGCATTTGAGAAAATGTCTTCATTGTTTAATAGGAAATAGTATATAGTTTCTTTTAAGGATTCCTCTTCTTTTAGAAAGAAAAATTCGTTGGATCTAGTACACGTAATGTTTTGGTTCAATGAAGATGAGATCACTTAGTGATGTTCAATATTTTGTAAGTTTTATTGATGACCACTTTAGGTAGATTTGGACTTACACTTTAAAGACAAAGGATTAATTGTTTAGTTTATTTAAGCAAATTCAGGCCTCAGATAAGAGAGAGATTGGAAGAAGTTGAAATGCATTTGTATAGATAACGTTGGAGAGTATTGTGGCCTGTTTGATGAGTATTACAAACAACAGGCCATTTAGCATTAACCTATACCTTTTAAGATGCCTAAGTTGAATGGAAGAGCTGAGAGGATGAACAAAACACTAATGGAGAGAGTGAGACTCTTGGTTTCACATGCAAAATTATCCAAGTCTTTTATGGGTGAAGCTTTAAGTACAATTGTACAAGTGTTAAATTGCTCTCCTTTTGGGGTAAAGTTTTAAGTACAATTGTAAAATTGTACAAGGTAATGGAAATGTTCCTATACATATTGATGATGATGATAATGGTGTTCATGATTAGCCACCAGTACCACAAATTAGTCCAGTTCCATTTAGAAGATCTATGAAGGTAAAAGAATAATCTTCTAGATATTTTTTAGATCAATATGTGTTATTGAATGACAGAGGAGGGCCTGAAAGCTTCAATTAAGCAACAGAAGATGTACACAGGGAGAAATGGATTGAGTTATGAGTTATTGAAATTGCGTAAAGGTAAGAGAGCATTCAAGAATAGATGGGTGTTTCGATGTAAGCATGAAGAGCACAACTTATATCCATAGTACAAAGCTAGATTGGTAGTGAAAGATTGTAGTCAAAGGCAAGGTGTCAACTTTGATGAGATCTTCTTACTAGTAGTGAAGATGACATCCATTCGTGTAGTACTTGGTATATTAGCTAGTCTTGATTTGGAAATTGAGTAGATAGATGTCTAGAGGTCCTTCCTTCATGGTGACATTGAGAAAGAGAAATAAATGGAGCAGCCAGAAAGTTATAAGGTTAAAAGAAAAAAGGATTAAGTTTATAGACTAAAGTAGAGTCTTTATTGTTTGGAAATTGGGCATGGATCTAATCCTGACTATAGTGGAATAATTACAAAACATTTTTATATTTTGATTTCTAAAAAATGAGATCATTTTAATTCTATAAAATGATTAACAATTAAATTATAATAAAGCATGAATCTTAATTCATACCTTATGCTGAAGCTTGATCATAATCTTGTCGTATCCCTCTAACAGTTTGCAAAATTGGGCCATCTCAACTACTATAACTGCACAAGTGTCTAACCTCAAGCAATATTCACAAAACAAGTTGAGAAAACTCCTTAGCTGTTATAGAGAGGGTTAAGCAAGGAGTGCTAGCTCACTTAGAGTTTAAGTCTATTTATAATAGGTTTTGGACATTTTAGTAATTTAATTAAAACTAAATTTTAATTTCATTTAAACTTTAATTAAAATTACAAATAATTCTAATTAAGTACCAATTATGCCCATGTACGATTAATATCTCATATTGATCCTTATTTATTAAATATTTTATATTTAATCATATATTTTCTCAAACTTTATAATCAAGTCTAATTTGATTAAAATATCTTTGTTCTCTTCAATTCGGTCGTTATGTCTGATCCATTAGGTTCCCAAATATGTTAGCATTGGATACAAAAATATAATCTCGAATCATATTTAAAAATAGATAAATTAAACTCCTTCAATTACTTTAATTCTCTAATTGAATAATTTATATTCATAAATCAAGATCGACATTTAGGAACATATCATGACCATCTAAATATTTAGGAATGTCAAAGTATTTTTGACTAACCTTTTATGCATGGTTTTTTTAATAATTTAATAATTTCATCATTCAATGTTATGATTAGACATAGAGCATGAAATTAATGTTTACTCTATTTTGAGTCCAATCATATTAGTTCTCAACCATTAGCTATTGGTTCATTTAATGAAATTTGTAAACTATTTACAAATTGTCATTCCACCTTCGATAAGGATTTCTTAAATCAATACTAATTGAGAACAATAAATCATTCTCCCTAATTACTTTATGGTGATAAATCATATCTTAATGACTCAAATGGCTCCATATAGTTCATACTATATCCAATGAATACTAACTAAACTACCTATTAGAATTAGAAAAAAGTAGTATCAAAACATAACAATCCCTTTAAAAGATAACTTTGGAGATGTCAAGTCAAAGGATCACTTATACAATCATCACAATGAGAATTTCTATAGACATAAAAGTAATGTTTCAAATGAAATTTCATATAGGATCAGTTCAGTGAACTTGTTCTCCCATAAATACCCACATGTTTGTTTAAGTATCATTATACTTTTTCCAAAGGGATTGACTACATTTTTCATAAGAAAAAACATAATATATTCTAGTCTTTTTGCGTTTTATTAATGTTCAGTTTTAATAAAATAATTATTAGGAATAACTTATGGATAATACATAAATGCAATATGAATCATGATTATAATCTCATCATAATTTCATTGCAATGTATAATTATCCCATGGGCTTAATTATATACATCTAAATTTGTACAAGAAAGAATGCCTTTAAATTATTTTGTCACTAAGCTACAATCAACCAATTGGCTCTAGAGCATAATCCAACAATGCACTAAGCCAATCATTTTAGTATCATATACCATATCATTATATGACGATCATGTTACTACTAGGATAGTGGCTTAATGAGAGAATTCTACAATATTCTATATAGTGATCACTTGCTTAAATATTACAACTTTCAACTTAATTGTCATCATAACTAAGAAAAATTGCCTAAATACATCCTTGGATATTTTATGAGACCTTATCTCCTTTTACATGCCCAATGGCTCTGATGTTCCACAATACATTACTGTCTTGAACAATATAAGGAACTATATCAAGTTCACTAAAGAACTAATCAATCCAGTTAATCATTTCCATTAAATGAAGAATGTATTATGGATTAATTAGCAACCATTGCTACATTGCAAACCTTCCAATCTTGAATGATATTGTTCTAGGTAAAATAGGCTTTAATTAGGATTCACTTTTAAAGTTAATATCCACAAGACCTTGAACTTAAATATCAACTCATACATAAAATAATGAATATCTTTAATACTTCACAAGTATCAAATATCTCAAATACTAAACATCTTTAATACATTATTTATATACTTTACTTAGAATAGGTAAATAACTTCTAATCTATATCTATAGATCCAATTCCCAAAATTAAGTTGTTTTCATATCCAACAAGAGTTGTTCTTGAACAATTATATTTTCAATAATTGAAATTAGAATTATTGCTCTCTATGGGCAATATGTCTCTACATACACCTACTAAAGATGAAAACTATATTTCCACCAACCTTCTTGTAGACATGATAAATTCATAATCATCTCCAAAGCAAACTCTTTGAATTTATCATGAAAGTGAATCTTTTATTGTCTTGTAGCCTTTTAACTATACATTAAATGTACCAATAAAGGCATTAGTTCCAATTGGAAGTATTGTTGTGAGATTTGAACTCTTCAAATTTCATCTTACTCCTAATACTTCTCTTGAGAACCTTTCTCCCATAAATGATCACTAAAATAATAAATTTCTTTAATAGGTCTGTAAGATTATATTCGACCTTTTGGATATCTCATAACCTTTTATTATCTAATTTAGTTGTAAACTTAGAGGATAATACATGCTTTAGCTAAGCATCACATCCTTAAATCATTAACTTTGACTCTTTCAAAGACTTAGCATTTCATATATAGATGAAATATTACTAATTGATTCAATTAGAACTATCTGTATTAAGCATAAATATAGGAATAATAATATTGCCTTATATAATATCTCATATTACATTTTCCTTCTTATATAAATCCATGCTCTCATAAAATTTTGTTATAATGGTCACCAAAGAATCTCATTTCCTATAGATAACTGAAAATTTAAAAATTACCATAACAATCTCATTAAAGTTTTTAGACATTATCAATTCTTAGTTTCTACTTAGATTTAAAAATTTTTAATTTTTCAAAATTTTAAATCAATATTTCATTTAATAAATATGACTATTATATCACATAAAGTCATTTGTAAGTAATCTACTGAAATAAAAGTATCATCCTTTAATAAATTACTATTTGTTCCAATAGATCACATGAATTGATTTAACAATTCAATACCATCATCATCCTTTAACCAAAGGTTGATTTGTTTATTCTTCAACTTAACAATTTCATATGATTCATAATCAAAAGGATACTTATATCCTTATATGAAACTTTGTAATTCTTATTATGCCGATTTAACCAACATGGCATAAATAAATAGTCTCAGTTATCCAACTTTGTATTCTTGCCACTTATATTAAACATAAGACTCCTTTAATCCAACATATACAAACTATTTGTATAAAATTAGATCAACTATTTTTTACACGACGATATATTCTTATTATGCTTTGAATATTGTAGTAATGTTGAACAAGAGTTCAATATTAAATATTCGAAAGCATGAATTAGAAATACATATTATCTCTATCATATTACATATAGGCATGAAAAGTTAAGCAATCATTTCTTCTTATGAAAAATATTATCATACTATAGCAAAACCTTTAATTGATATCCATATTTATGCTTTTAGTATGCTAAATTAAGTGAAACAATTCTATTAAGGTACTATACCTTTTAGCTCAATTCAATGCAACCTCTTGCATTTTGAAGTCTATGAGACATTATTCAACTTAAAATGTTAATACATTTTGTCATCTATATGATTTAGACATATCTTTAAAACTTTAACACCAAATCCTCAACATAGATTAATAACAAAATTCCATAATGAGCATACAATTTTTCTATCTAACTTTAAGAACTCTTCTCAAACATAACTTATGTCCAAGAAATTTGGTTTACTAACTTAGTATCAGCAATACTAGATTTCCATCCTTGAGCAAAACGTCAAAATTAATCTCAAAGACCCAAAACATTGACTCATTTCCTATATTTTCCAAGAATACGTAATCATAAACAAAGATAAATGACTTTCAAAAATCATAGAAAGAATTTAACATCTAACACTTCTACTTATGATCAACCAATATTCATCATCTTAAAAAACCTGAGCAATCTAATGGTAGACTTGAAAAATGTGTTTAAACAAGATATGTTCATGGGTATACTTAACATCGTTCATAATCATGTCATTCTATAACTTTGCTTATCATTTCATTTCTTCACCACTAAGGTTCACATGCAAAATCATGAATTAAAGGACCTTTTAGGTTAATGTGGGCAAGGGCTAAAGTGAGATGTATTTGGGTCAAGTAGCATGAAAGCCATTAAAGCTAGTGAAACAAAAGTAACACTAAATAAAATATCAAGTGCACAAGTTAACATTTATACAAAACTGAGTACCGTCAATTATGACAAATGCAACACGTATATTTCATAACTCAATTCAGCTCTCACACATAAACCACATGAAGAATAATGAATAAAAAGGAATCACTAATAGAGATTGATGGAAATAATGCATTGAACTACAATGAGTGAACCTTCCAAGGCAACATGTAACATCCCGTTCTTATGGGAAGGTTAAAATGGTAAATGTGAATGATTAATGAGAGTTAGAAATGCATTTCCATGTTCATGCTTATTATGCCATACACATACATATGAATATTGAAGTTGTGGCATATGAAGATAATTGTACATGCATTCATGAATAATTCTGGGTATAATTGGATTGAGTTGTGATTTTGAGGTGTTTTGAAAATTTTGAATTTATTTATATTGAAAATTCTATTGGTTAGTAAGAATATTGTATTTGTGAATTTTGGTGAATTTAGGCATAAATTTTAGAAATTTATAGAAAATAGGAAAAAAGACATCAAATGAAGATTTGGAGATAGTTGGATTGTAAAGATGAGAGTTTAAAGGAGTTAGTTTCAAAAGAAACTAAGTTAGAGCTTAGATATGAGGAAA
>JANIHY010000208.1:44719924-44735550 GCA_027479065.1 Erythroxylum brevipes
TAGTTGCATTTTGAGAAATTATTGATTTTGTAAAGTTTGTATTTTTGGACTATGTTGTAAGTGGCTTGAAATGCCCAGTAAAGTGTTGTATGACTCTTATTTTAATGCAAATGAAATACAAATGCAATATGGTTGTTTATGGCTTTTCAAGGTTTTCATAGCTATTTTCAACCTTTCATAAGGGTAGGATTGTGTTCTGGATTCAAGTGAAATTATGGAAGTAGTTAGGTAGAATTGATAAAATTTGTCTTCTTGGAAGTTGTAGAAGATCTTTTAATCTTTCCAAAGATATGAAGTTTGTGATTTTTGGATGTCGGAATAGAGAGATATGAGTGTTACAAGTTAGGATGCTGCTTATGATTTGTGGTTGTGACAACTAGGGTGATTGATGGGAAATTGGGGCTTTGATAAACCAAATGAGTTGGGATTTGAGAATTTTGAGAAATGAATGTGTTTTTTGGATTGTTATGAAGTGTTTAGGCATTAGAATAAGTAAATTTGTGGTGATTATAAGTGTATATGGTGTTAGGATGGAAGTTGGAAGCACTAGAGAGGCATTGGGGGACCTTGGGGAACCCCACTGTCCGTTTAAAGGACATAAGGTCCATTAAACGGACGTTATCGGGTGTAAAAACACCCCTTGGCCAGTCTATGTCCATTAAACGGATATGAATGTCCATTTAACGGTCTTTCTTCGTCAAATGAGCTCCCAAACTCGATACATGTCCGTTAAATGGATATGGATGTCCGTTTAACAGACATTCACGAGACAACTTAAGGAAATTGTGATATTTGACACTTATAGAAGCTGAATTTGATTTTTTGGTCTTCATGAAAGTTGTATATATAGAAGTCTGATTTCAAATGGTCTAAAAACGAACTCATTTAGATATCTACGTTGAAAGTTATGGCGATCGCGCCAAGACAGGTACAAATTGATTGAGGGTATAAACATGTTATATTCTTTTGGGCATAACTCCCTCATCCGACCTCCAAATGAAGTGATTCTTGAAGCAATAGATTTCTAACATCTTTGGATATCTCTCCACAAAAAATGTTATCCTTTGGACTTATTCTGAGGAAGTTTGAATTAAAGTAAGTGAGGGGTCGGTTAGGAGAGCATAATTAGAGTATGTGCACGCTTTAGCTTTTTAAGCATGTCTTGAACTATAGAGCTCCGATTGAGACGATTTTTGCTTCAAAGCAAATTAGAGGCTTAGAGATTCAATTTCTATGAAGAGTTTAAGTTGTGATTTTGATATTTGATTAGTGTGCGCTCACCACTATTGTGGAATGACAACAAATGACCTGGTTTTTAAGCATAAGGTTTAAGACTCCGAGTGTTGGGCTCCGAAAACGGGGTCAACAATTGTGATATCAGAGAAAGCTTGAGTTTCATGATTTTGCAAGAGTTGAATTTCGAAAACAATCAGGGTCCAACAGTTTTCGTATCAGAGCGACTAGTTTGAGTGATCTCCTAGGCAACTCAGTGGGTAATTTTTAGAGGAGACAGGAGAATGTCGTCACATTTCAACTTTGTTAGCTAACAGAATGATGAAAAAGGGGTGTGAAGCCTTCTTGGCACATGTTGTGGATACTGAGGTGAATGAAGCAAGGTTAGAGGATTTTCCAGTAGTGAAGGAATTTCCAGATGTATTCTCAGAGGAGTTATCGGGTTTGCCACTGGTGAGGAAAATCGAGTTTGCTATTGATTTGATTCCCAGAATCGCACCTATTTCTATATCACCGTATAGAATAGCTCCAGCTGAACTAAGGGAATTCAAGGAACAGTTGGAGGAACTGTTAGAGAAGGGGTATGTACGGCCGAGTTTGTCACCATGGGGAGCACCAGTTTTGTTTGTTATGAAGAAGGATGGGTCATGGCGTATGTGTATCGATTACCGAAGACTCAATAAGTTGACTGTTAAGAACAAGTACCCTCTGCCTCGGATAGATGATCTATTTGACCAGTTGCAGGGAGCAAGGGTCTTTTCTAAGATTGATCTCAGGTCAGGCTATCATCAGCTCAAAATCAAGGAGTCTGATGTAAGCAAGACAACTTTTAGGACTCGTTATGGGCATTACGAGTTCCTAGTCATGCCATTCAGACTGACCAATGCTCCGGCTGCATTTATGGATCTTATGAATATGATCTTCAAGGAGTTTCTGGACCAGTTTGTCATAGTGTTTATCGATGATATTCTGGTTTATTCCAAAAGTGAAGGGGAACATGAGGAACATCTCAGGATAGTTTTGCAGAGATTAAGGGAGAAACAGTACTATGGTATTAAAGATTAAAGCGATCCAAGCAAAATTTGATGATATATTATATCTATTCAAAAAGTTGAGAAGACTAGTTTGAATACTTGAGGAAAAATGTGCAAATCGTATGAGTAATGAAAGTAAAGAGAATTTTGAGGAATTATAACACCGTTATTAATTGTATCATCTGCATTTGGAGATTTTATAGTATACAATGATGTTGTATAAGAGATTATGATAAAATCCAATGTAACATGATAAAGTTATTTCATATGCATGGAGACAATTGAAACCTCATGGGTTGATTATTTGATACATGAATTGGAACTTACTGTAATAGTGATTGTTTGAAAGTTTGGAGACATTATAAGTACAGAAACATTTTGAAATATACAGATCATTTAATTTTGAGGCAAATGTTGAGTTGAAAGAATTAAATACGAGACTGAGACAATAGATAGAGTTATTTGAAGGATTATGATTGTACAAATAAGTACTATATTGGTAAAACTAGTGTTGTAATCAAATGCATTGAATAGAAATTTCATTAGCAGTGTATCAAAATTTTAGATATTGAGGTTATTAAATTTAGTGCAATAAAGAGTGCAGAATGGAGTTGAATTTGGGGCAAAATAAAGCATTATTAACTGCACTAAAAATTAAGATCAGTTTCACATGAACAAAGCCCAAATTGAGGATTTAGAAATTGTAAATCTTATGAAGAAATTGGAAATGAATATGAATTTTGAGTTCGAGTAGGAAAAATGATACTTTATGATTGAAATAAAAAGTGTGTGTACCGATAAAGATGATTGAGCAAAGAGATTGTTAGAGAAGCATAAATAACAACCTATGATATACATCCTAGTACGAATACACTGAGATAGCATTTGATGGCTAAGGAGGTAAAAGAAAATGATCACACTTGTGAGATGCCAACAATCTTGACTACTATAGATACACTTAAAGCTTGTATTTTTAGAGTTCATAGGAATATATGCGGACCCCTTTCTAGAGTTCAATATTCGGATTCGTAAAACATAAGCATATTAGTCTGTAGGGTTCTTTTAATGAACCCTCATTGGCCATCATCTATTCATCTTCATGCCTTAATACCATAAGTTTTGGGTGCCGTTTTCTCACAAGATACGTGCTTGACGTCCTAAGTGACATCATACCAGTCACAACTGCTGGAACAGTTTTTGCATCCTCTATGGTCATTGCAAACACTCTAGCTGGTGCTTGTCCCGTCGGTCTCCCTGGAGGATTCGCTCTCTTGGCTGTATCAGAACTGCCCACTTCAACTTTATTCTTATGCCCTAAAGTTTGGCCCTCTTTGAAGCTTGCATCTGAGTTCTCTCCTGTCTTGCATATTGAGGGCACTCTTTAGCCATGTGTCCTTTCTATCTACAGTTGAAGCAAGCTCCTGTCAATTTGTAACACTCTCCTCCATGGAACTTCCCACAATGATCACACTTAGGAATGGGTGGCTTGTCCCCCATTTCCCTTCTACTGCCTCTCGCTGTAGAGGCCTGATGAAAAATAGTAGAAGTTCTCATCACTTTGGACCTACTCGTGCCACTGCTCCTCTCCTCAAACTGTACAAGAAAAGTCCTGGCACTCCTCTCTGACATAGGAGCACCACCTCCCCTCCTGAACTATTCTCTCCTGTTTCTTTTTTTGTTCACGACACTCTTTATGTGCTTAATGTTTTCAACCCTCAATGTCGCTTCAACCAGCTGCAAACCGAGATAGTTGTGTAAACCAGCGTTCATACTTGCTCACCATCATATCCCTCTGAGTGAGACTCAGAAATTTCCTCTGCTTTTGCTGAATGTACACCTTAGACAGATACTTCTTCTTATAAGCAGTTAGGAAATCTTTCCATGCTAACACCGACGATTTTATCTGACTTCTCGACACACTTTCCTACCAATACAGAACATCTCCCTGAGGCAAACTCGCAACATATTCAACCTTCTCATCATTTTAACAATCCATATGCTCTAAGACCCTCTCTCTCTTTCTCAACCAAGACTCAACCTCTTTTGGATTAGTGGTCTCATAAAAGTCCACTATCCCATACTTCCTCAACTTATCAAACTACTTTTACCTATTAGCTGGAGTCGTAGCAGAAGATTGTGGCATCTAGCTCATGGCCTAAACAAGTGCCTAAGCAAAGACTAGGAACGTTCTCAGATCTAAAGGAGGTACTTGTTCCTGCAGAACAGGCGATTCATGCATCTGTGACCGAGAGGGACCACTACCATACACTATAAAAGCCTCAGCATTTTCTAGGCCTATTGACTCATCAATACTCTCCTCTTTTTCAGAGAGTCAAGTGCAATTAATCCTTGCAAAACTCCTCGTGTCCTTCTATGAGGTGGCATCTTACTCCTTCAATGTAAATACTAACAATTAGCTTACATTTCATTTTAATTTTAATTCCTACATATATGCATGATATGCATGTCACTTAATGAAATCAATCAATTTACAATGCAACAAGTAATCACATAGCATAACAATTCTTACTACTATACATTCTAAGCCTAGGAAAAACCTAAGCTCTGATACCAAACAATGTTGGACCCTATTTTCGGAGTCCAACATTTGGAGTCGTAAAACGTGAGTGTATTATCATGTAGGGTTCTTTCAATAAACTCTCATTTTCCATCATCGGTTTATCTTCATGCCCTGATACTATAAGTGTTAAGCCCCGTTTTCTTGCAACACAAGTGTCTGACATCCTGAGTGATATCTGAACATGCGTCCCACAATGTGGCATGCTCACACCAGTCAGTCACCAGAATTTAGAATAGACTTCTCTAGAAAAATTGTATCCCTATGACTCTAGTTTACACTAAAATAAGAGTAATCTCATTCAGATCTCTACAGATCAAGATATGATCAAATTACATAAGTATGTTCAATAAAATAAACAATTCAAACTCTTCCAACTAATTCCCTCACTTTCTTTCCATAAATCTTTTTCAAATCAATACCAAAGACTATAAATTTTTATGGAGAGATATAAAAATCTTTTAGGAATCTATTTCTTCAAGAATCAAGTCATTTGAAGGTCGGATGACAAAGTTATAGCCAAAAGAGTCAAACATGTTCAGAGTTGGAAAACCCTTCGAGTGCAATCACGAGGAACAAAGGAGCAATTGTGAGGATTAAGGTTCAATCACAAGGAGTGATGGTGCGATCATAAGAGGGCCTGGTACAATCACGAGAGTGCCTGGTGCGATCGTGACTGAAGCTGTCCCGCATAAGCATCCTATGCCACATCACTAACTTAAAATGATCATAACGTTCAACTTCAATATCCAAAAATTTCATACTATATATCATTGGAAAGCTAGAAAGATAATATACAACTTTTATGAAGACAACTTTATCTAATTCAGCCTATATCAATCTATTTTTTCCCCTAAAATCATAACATCAATTTTTACCCCTATAAATGACTTGAAAATGCAATGTACTACTTGGAAGGTCATAAGCAAAATGCAATCCTATTTCATTAATGAATCCAACAATGTTTGAAAAAGCTTAATTACATATTTCATACACATCAAAAGCTTAATACAAAATACAAAAGGATGCTCAATGTTGATATGCCTATAAAGTTATCCAAAATATTCGCTAACTTAGTACAAAAGATCTCTAACTATATTGGAGTTTCCGAATGCCTTGCAAGAATCGCTAATCTTCTCGTTTTGCACCTAAGAAGTGGAAAAATATTGGGTTGAGCTACAATGCTCAATGGCTAATATATTTATAGCCATTGGCAATGAGCCACACAATCAAGCATTCTCAATTCTAGTTCCAAAACTCAAAGTTAGGCATTTTATCACATAGAACATATTATATATCCAATCATCCGTGCACAACACTCAATTATTCATCATGTTCAATAAATCAAATGCAATGCACAAACAAATGGCTCTAGGGTTCCATGGAACGAAATGGAAAAACCAAAGTTTACACCATGAACGAAATGTGTCCATTTTTCGAAGCTCATATGTCACAAGCGGGCAGCTGGGAGAAGACTCTTGTCAACATGCACGTGACGAACGAAATGGTTCCACTCTTGCCCAAACAAAAGCACATATTCATGCTCGATTCATTTCATCATATTCTCATATTTTCATGCTTTTTCTTCTTTTCATTCAATTCAAAAAGTCATAAACTTTTTCAAGGTATAACATGGTCATAATTCATCATGCATTTTCAATTCCTCACAACAATTCAAATTCAAGCAATTTAAGCATAAACACATAAGTAGGGCATTTTTCCATCACACAACAACTATAAACATATTACTCATATTTTTGTTTGAAATTCCCCGAGCTTAAATTTACCTTTCCCCTTGATCTTGGGTAGGGTTTTCTTTATTCCCTTTAAATAAGCCAATTTCTATTCAAACAATATTCTAACGAAAAATCCATAAACTTCAATAACCACAGAAACAAAAGAACCAACAAAATGTTCTTAGATTTAACATACCCATTGTTTATCTAAGCTAGTAAAACCAAAACCCTAATTCAAAACCCATGAAAAATCACAAATGGGTTCATCTTCTTCATTTTCGACAAAAACCCTACTCTCTCTCTAATTCCTTTTCTATCAAAGTATGAAGAAAGAATGGACTTACCTTAGACAAGCTTGATTCTTTCTCTTTCCACGTTTTCCTCTTCTTTCCTAGCTTCTCACGATTTCTTCCTCTTTTCTTCTTTCTCTACATTTTTCTTCTCCTTATCTGTCTGACACGATTCTCTCCTCTTTCTCACTTATTCAAGACTAAGTTTTATTCTTGTCTTCCAAAAAGTACCCTTCTCTTTGTTTGTTTTTCCAATTATGCCCTTTATTTTAATCAAAAGACTACTAACTCCTTGGTCCATTTAAAATACTATACTAAACTCTAATTTAATTTTAACATTCCCATTCAAAATTCTAATTTCTACTTAGGCTCCCTAAAATAATGGGCTCAGTTCTAAAAATAATGAAACAAATAAATCAATAAAAAAACTTGAGGTCCAACAACATGAGATCAATGTACATCTTTGATTGACTTTAAGCATAACAATCATTATCGCAATAATGTCATTAAAATATTGTATGGGGCATTATATAAAAAAAGGAGTCATCTGCCCTTACATTTAAAATGAATAAAGCCTAAAATGGTTGAAGGCTAGGATTGATTCAAAGGATGTTGTTGATGAGTGAAATGAATCTGTAATAGAAATTAAGTGATCCAAAGAAAAAGATAAAGGAGTTAGTGGATCAACACCGAAAGTATGGAGTAAAGTGAGATGAACATAAGATTTAAGTGTATTAGCATTACAGTGATGTGAATTATTAAGTGAAAAATAAATTGTCTCTAAGATTATCACTGTGCCAAGGTGTGCTTACATTAAGTACAAGGAGCGCTAACGTTAGGAAAAAGGATTATGTAAGCCTGATATTAATTGTTCTGTACGAAATTATTATTAGTTAGTGCTACTGATAAAACATGTCTTAGATTCGCAATATGATATATGCGAGTATATTAAGAAATACTGATATGATATGATATTGGTGTTATCGACACAGGAAGTGGAAAAAAGGTGAGTAATCTAAAATATATTGAGTAACCAGTTATGATAGCGTGATATCTAAATAAGTCATTGAAGGATTCATTGAATCTGTTAACTAGGGTATTTTGAAACAAATTATTTAAGTGATGAAGTTAAATGGAAAACGGAGGAGCATAAGAGGAAGCATACCCCTACCTTTTGATCAGTCAGATAACAATTTCGATGATGAAATTTTTTTAAGGCGGGAAGAAATGTTGGCCCTGAATTTTTTTCTAGTTAAGCATGATTTAAATGAATTATGGAGTTTTGATAGATTTATTTTTGGGAGTTTAATTGTTATATTTATATTAGTAGGATTTATTTCAGTGGATCGTTGAATTAAAGTAGTAAGAATGTTCAAGGGCATTTTTGGCAAGTCACTTAAGGATAAAGATCATAAGCATTAAAAGAATGGGCAAAATGGGTATTACATAAAATGACGGGCAAAATTGGGAAAACAAGATTAAGGAGGGGTATAATTGGAAGACCAAGGATAAAAATGGTCTTGAACTAAGAAGAGAGAAATGTTGTGGAAGAGAGGAGAGAAAGAAGAAAAATGTGAGAGAAGAGAAAAGAACAAGAAGAAATCGTGGGAAAGCTAGGAAAAAGGGATAAAAGAAGAAGAAGAGAAAACAAGCTAGGCTTTCAATTTTCTTAACTTTTGAGAGAAATCTAAAAGAGTGTGAAGATCTTGAAGCTAAACAAGTAAGTATCAGCATTAATCCTTCTTGATTTGTTGAATAAGCATATTTGGTGCTTATGGTTTAGGTACAAGATGCGTTATATGTGAAATTTTGGAAGTTAAAAACTGGAAAATGTAGCAAAACATGTTCATTTCATATGCTTCAGTGAAAGTTCGCCGCGGTGAAGTTTCCTACACAACTTGAACATGCTTCAATATTTTAGGCATAACTTGTTCTATAGTTATCCAAATAGAATAATTTTTAATTTGGAGTAAACTAGAGACATAGGCTACAAATGTTCTGATGAAATCAAGTTTTAATTCAGTCTCTAAACATTTCAATTTTTGTATGGAATTTGAGCACAAAATATTGTTTTAACATAAGAATAGTCCAAAAATGTTTGGGGTATAACTTTTAGATTTCTGAACCAATTTGAATGATTTTGGTGTCGTTAGAAACTTAATACAATGAGGAACATTTTTTAGAAGGAAGTGTTATCAAATTTTTTCATTTACCTGATCAGACTGATCATGCAAAATTGACCCAAAGGTTTGGACTTTTGGAAGAGTTTGAGTATTTAGAATTTATCTTAGTGAATAGGCTATATATGGGTCCTCAAATTGTATTCCTATTGAATGGGAATTTTTGTCACTGATAAAAGGAATCAAGGAAGGAAAGAAGATCAAGAGGAGAGGCATCTTTGAGCAAGGTTTAAGAAAGGATTTTTAAGGTGGGTTTCATGTTTATAATAGAGTTACTGAGCCATGAATATTTTCTTTTAAAGCAAGAGAATAAAATGGCTTCAAATTGCTTCATAATTGTTGCATTATTTCTTTTGAATGACTTGAGAAATTATTTTATGTTTGGTATATGAATTTGGTTGATGGAAATGCATGTGAAATATTTCATGTTCATGAACAATTGTATTTCCGAAATATGCCTTTGTGGTAAAATGTTAAGAAAAAATCATGTTTTCAAAATGTGCCATTTGGGCAATCTGTTTTCAAGTCATGAAATACACGTTATGTGGGTTTGTGGTAGTCCGTTTTGTTATGTCAAGTGCATTTTGACTAAAGGCTTATTCCTCCTACCCGCTAGTGGCATGGAGCTCCTTCATGGACTCTCCTAAGTTCACGACTATGCAAGACCATTATGTGGGATCGTGATAGTACATTCTGTTCACTACTACACAGGACGATTATGTGGAAATGTGTTAGTACATTCTGTTTACGGACCTACCCAAACCATTCTGATGTGCTTATGTGCTTATGATTTTGTGAACAAGTTGATGAATGCATAATTGTGTTGTTTGTGAATTGGATTACATGACGAGAACTTGACAGACATGTGCTTTATGAATTTAATGTGAATTTTCTATGACAAATAAATATTTTCAAGGTTTTGCTTATTTCTCCATTATAAACTTGTTACCCACAAGCTTTTAAGCTCACCCCCATTCCTTCCCATCTTCTGGTGATGAGCAAGAGACCGAGTGTGTGAGAGAATCAAGGCATCGCTCCGAATTTTGCATATTTTGTATTTTAAGCTAGATTTTGTAAACACAAGATTTTAGTTGGATTTCAAGGATTATTAGTTCATGTAACTTTTGTATTTTGAGAATTTGAAACAATGATGTATTGTTGCTTGAAATGCCTATTAAAGCTTTGTGAAACTCTTCTTTTAATGTTAAGGAAATATAATTGGGTTGCTCATAAGTTTCCAACGATATGGAGGGTGAAATTTTGGATATTGGAGTTAAGATAATATTTTTTCTAAATGACAAGATTAAGAGTGGAAGGAGTTCCCTTTTGCTTAATAATCTTTTGGGTTTTTCTCATGATTTTCAATCAATATAGAATATGAACTTGCTAGTTATTGGAAATTTTAGGCTAAATGGTGGTGAGAAATGTATGTTTGGTATTTGCATTATCTGATGTTGGGGCCTGGGTTGTGGTTCTAGGGATTTCGCCACGGCGAAGCCATAATTGGCTCCGGTGAACCCTTCCCGAAATGTATTATATGGTTAATTGTACATCTTCGCCGCGGCGAAGTCAAGAGTTTGTCGTGGTGAACTTTTCCCAAAAGGTCTCCACAGAAGTTCTTGTCTATTCAGTGCGGCGAACCAACCCTTCGAGACCTAGGGATCCAACATCTTATAGTATCAGAGCATGAAGATGAGTGGATCATGGTTAAGGAGATTTCATTGGATTAAGCCCACGTTTTATGACTCCGAAGTTGGACTCCGAAAATGGGGTCCAACAACTAGCCTTTACTTATCTAGGTTTGAGATATTTTGAATATTTTATATATTTATTATTTATCAATCAAACAAAAGTGTGAGTTAATTGAATCTAGTTGATTTGATCTTTTTCTACTAACAATCACTGATCAAAACTGTCACCAACATTATTTATTTCTTTTGCATCTTATATCATTTAATTTTTGCCTATCCATCATCACAACAAAATTGTTTGTTCTTAGTTTCCCTTTAATTGGTCCTCTAAAAAATTAGTTAAATATTTATTAAGTTGGTTATGAGTTGTTGTCTCTTCTTTGCCATAGTTACCAATTTAGGTTTTATCAGGTTGATTTTTAGTCCTTTTTCATAGGCTTCCTCATCTAGCTTTTGGAAAACATATGCTTTTTTTTGCTTTCTTCTTTTACAAATCCAGAATGAACCTCACAATAAAGAAATTTCTAGTAAACTATGCTAGCTATAACAAGAACGTATAGAGCTAGCATATGGCATCTTAAACAGATCATATCAATTTGGTTGTTTTCCTTCTTTGATTAATCGGTACCTTATAAAAATTTTCTTCTCTATTGGATCCACTTGTGATTGGTTTTGAAATATGTTTGCTCATGATTGATTCGTTGCTCTTTGGTTGTTAAGATTCACTTTTTAGTCTTTATTGAACCATTAAAAGTTTTAAGTTCTTTTTTTGTTTATAGTTTTCAAAATTTTGATTATTCTTTCTTAACTGTCTAGTACTGTGTTTTAGCACTTTGTAGAAACCTACTTACTATTTATTTATACAAATTAGTCTCTACCATTGGTTATTAGTTAGTTGCAAAGTAAGGTGAGAAACAACTATTATTAGTTCATAATTTGGAACATCTAAATTTTGAGTTGCTTATGGTTATTCGTACTTATGATTTTCACTTTCTTATATTGTGGTGCCCATTTTAGGTTTTGATATGAATCCCTTCCTCTTTCAAGTAATCTTAAAATCATTTAGGGACATGTTGGGCTTATCGTGTATAGCTTATGTTAGGCATTAGGTTAGGAGTCGTGGCTTTGACTTCTGATGATAGAGCAAGGGCTAGTCCTTTAGTAAAAAATTACAAATAAGTTCTTGAAAAGTTAGGACCTTTATAGGGAAGTCATTGGAATTAATAGGGATTTTATAAAAATATAAGTTCATATAGCATGCAACGAGGAGATAAAGTGGGCAAGGGCTAAAGCTAAAAAGATTAATTGGTTTAAACTTTCATATTCAGGGTGTTTGAGGTAACAAAATGGGGTAGGTATCTTGGTTGTCAACGAACTCATACATCATGTTATAGAGGAAAAAAGGACTAATGATAGGATTCTATCATTAAAGATTATGGTGAAAGGTATTGTTTTCAATATGGTGTTTGCTTGTGCACCCCAAAAAAGGTTGAGTGAATAACTTAAATGCCAACTCTGGGAAGAGCTATATGAGGTTAGCAGATCCTACCTAATGGGAGGGTCATTTTAGGTGGAGTCTTTAATGGTCATATAGGGGAAACCTCATACAAATATTCGTGGATTCATAAGAGCTTCAGGTACGATGATAGGAATGATAGTGGGGATTGCTTGTTGAATTTTATGGTAGAGTTTAAGTTAGTGATAACCAACTCATTTTTTAAGAAAAACGAGGGGAACCTAGTGATTTTTAAGAGTAGTACCAATAAAACACAAATTGACTAATTCCTCATAATATAGAGTGATTGTCCTAGTTATAAGGATTATAAGGTGATACCTAATATTTACTTTTCAACTTAACATAAATTTTCTTTTAGGATTTTATAATTAGGGGTTTCTATTGGTATTGGGATATACCAAGGCTCCCTATTGAGCCCTTTTTTTGTTGGTAGTTACGGATGAGCTCACCAAGAATATTCAAGGGGATGTTCTTTGGAGTATGTTGTTTGTTGACGATATTGTCTTAGTGGATGAGACAAGAGAGGGTGTCAATGTCAAGCTAGAATGTTGGAGGGATAAGTGAGAGTTGAAGGGTTTTAAAGTGAGCAGGACTAAGATTAAGTACTTAGAGTGTAACTTCTCGAGCCATCATATGGATACTGATATAGGGGTAAAGATTACAACAGAAGTTATACCTCAGAAATAGTGTTTTAAGTACCTAGGGTTTATCATCCAAAGCAATGGAGAGATCGATAAAGATATAATCCATCGTATTAGATCAGGGTGACTCAAGTTGAGAAGTGCATCAGGAGTTTTATGTGACAAAAAGATACCACTCAAGCACAAAGGTAAATTCTAACGATTAGGCTAACCATACTATATAGGATGAATGCTTCGGTAGATGTGTAATCTTACGAGAAGAGATAAGGCCAAGAATCTAATACTAAGAGACAAATTAAAGGTGACTGGTAATAATGAAAAATTAAAAGAGATAAAACTTAGGTGGTCTGAACATGTTAAAAGGAGGCATCCTAATGCTTTAGTGAGAAGATATGAGAAAATAATACTTATAGATTGTAAGAGGAAAAAAGGAAGGCCTAAAAAGAACTAGAGGAAAGTGATTAAGAATGATATGACTCGGATAGAACTTACCGAAGGCATGGCTCGTAATAAAAAAAACTTTGGTGTATTAGAATATAGATAAAGGATCTATCTTAAAGAGGACATTCACATTCTTGTAAGTTTTTTTTAAATTATGTCCTTCGAGTTTAATATGTAGTACTTACCTCCCAGTTAGTTAGCTTAGTTAGTTTCCTACTTAGCTTAATTACTTTTTTGGCAAGGCTAGTTTGAGTTACTCTTGTACTAGTCTTTTCTAGTTTGTGTATTTATTTAATTATTTTATCTTTTATTATTAATCTTTAACATGTTCCATATGTACATTATGTTGTATTGCATGACTTATATATATATATATATATTATTTATGCATATTCATTTATAATTTTATAGTATCTTCAAGTCATATTACATGTGGGTCTATTGAAAATAGCCTCTTTATTATATAGGAGTAAGGTTACGTATTATCAAACCTCCTTAGACCCCTAAAATCAATGGGACTCTCAATCAGTGTTGTTGTTATTGCTGTTATTGATATTATAACTATGGGTTGGAGAAAGAAAAGAAGTCCTAGGCGGTGTATAAGAGTCAGATGGTAGAATTTAAAAAGGGATAGAGTGGAACAACTTAGGGATAGAGAACTATATCAAGAAGAATGGAAATTGCAAGGAGATGTTAAGCAGATGTGGAAGATAGTAGCAACTATTTTAAGGAATGCATCTAAAAGAGGTCTTAGGTGTTTCTAAAGGGCCTAGGAATAATAAGATGGAGTATTGGTGGTGGAATGAAGATGTACAAGAAAAGGAAAAGATTAAGAAAGATGCATATAAAGCTCTATTGGATAGCACTATAGAGGTGGAGAGGAAAGTTAATAAAGAAAGTTACAAATTGGAAAAGCAAGAGGTAAAGAAGGTAATCTCATAAGCTAAAAGTAGAGCTTACGAGAAATTATACCAACGATTGGAAACTAAAAATGGAGAAAAGGATATCTTTAAGTTTGGCAAGAGCTAGGGAATGGAAAGGAAGAGACTTAAATCAAGTTCATTCTATAAAAGATGAAGTAGGGCATGTGCTCGTGGCTGAAAATGGCAAAGATACTTTTATAGTCTTTTTAATAAAGGCATAGAGGACAACATCTCTTTAAGTGATCTTAGCACGTCCTAGAGGCATCGTAACTCTACTTATTACCTGCAGATCACAAAGGAAAGTGATAAAAAGTGGAAGGGTAGTAGGGCTTGAAGAGATACATATAGAGATGTGAAAGAGCCCAAGCAAAGTTGGTCTTACTTAACTAGTCAAACTTTTTAATGTGATTCTTAAGTCTGCCAAAATTTTGGATAAATGGAGACTTAATATGCTAATTCCTCTATACAAGATCAAAGGAGACATCCAAAGCTATAATAACTATAGAGGCATCAAACTACTTAGTCACACCATAAAATTATAGAAGAAGGTGATTGAGAAGAGACTGAGAAAGGATGCACTTATCTCAGAGAACCAATTTTGTTTCATGCCAGGAAAGTCCACAATAGAAGCTTTACATCTCCTTAGAAGATTAATAGATTATTATAGGGAAAGACAACATAATCTACACATTGTTTGTATTTACTTAGAGAAGGCTTATAATAGGGTACATGTTATTAGAGATATGTTTGAAGGTGTAAAAACTGGAGTAAGGACGATAGGAGGAGAGAAAAGCATTTTTCTATTTATATTGGGCCACACCAAAGCTCCTCATTAAACCCCTTTCTGTTGGCAGTAGTGATGGATGAGCTTACTAAGAATATCCAAATGGATGTGCCTTGGTGTATGTTATTTGTTGATGATACTTTTTAAGTAGATGAAACAAAAGAAATTGTCAATTTCAAGTTAGAACTTTGGAGGGATACGTTAGAATTGAAGGTTTTAAATTGAGCAAAAGTAAGAATGAGTATTTAGATTGTAACTTTTGGGGCCATAGGGTGGCTTCCAATGTGTAGGTAAAGATTGGTTCAGAAGTTATACCACAAAAAGAGTGTGTTAAGTATTTAAGATATATTGTCCAAACTAATAAAGAGATTGATGAAGACATAGCTCAGAGTATCATATCAAGGTGACTTAAATGGAGAAGTACATCAAGAGTTTTAATGATTAGGTTGGCTGTAGCGCTCCCTTACCGTAGGCTACGCACTGGGACGCCTGTAAGTTATTTCGATACATAACTCACGATACGGGTGCACTACGATTCGATCATTTCTATAATCCACATGGCATCAATGAAATAAACTA
>JANIHY010000208.1:44757828-44771287 GCA_027479065.1 Erythroxylum brevipes
ATACCGTTAGAGACGGTCTCCTTTGGTCGTTATGGTTTGATTATTTGTACATACACATGGATCCTGGCTTTCGGGAAAGTCCCGGGACTCAAAATTTTAAATTCCGCACCGTGGGCATGTGATGCCTACCCCGGGATTTTCCTACACTAAAGATGTTTAGTATTTAAGATATCAGATACTTATGAAGTATTAAAGATATTCATTACTTTATATGTGAGTTAATATTTGAGTTCAAGATAATAAGGATATAACTTTAGAAGTAAATTAGAAGGTTTATTTACTTAAAACAATATTATTTAGGATTGGAAAAGTTCCAATGTAGTAGCTGGTTGCTAATTAAGCCATAATATATTTTTCATTTAGTGGAAATGACTAATTAGATCAACAAGTTCTTTAGTGAACTTGATATAGTTTCTTTGCATTGTTCAAGACAGTAATGTACTGTAAAATATTAGAGCCACCGGGCATACATGAGGAACTAATGTCTCATCAAATATCCAAAAATGTGTTTAGGAAAATTTTCTTAATTATCATGATAATTAAGATAAGAGTTGTAACATTAAGCAAGTGCGCTCACTAAAGAGAATCTTGTAGAATTCTCTTATTAAGCCACTATTCTAATAGTAAAATAATTGTCATATTGTGATATGATATAAGATACTTAAACGATTGGCTTAGTGTAAGTGGGAGATTGTTGATTTATACCCTACAACCAATTGCTTTGGTTGTAGTTTAGTGACAAATTATCTAAAAGTATTCTTTATCTTGTACATGTTTAGATGTATATGATAAAGTCTATGGGATAATTGTACATTGCAAATGAAATTATAATGAGATTATAATTATGAGATTTATATTACATTTATGCATTATTCCTAAATGTTCTTAATCATTATTCTATTAAGATTGGACATTAATAGAATGTAAAAAGACTAGTACATATTTTGTTTTTCCTTATGAAGGAGGTAGTCGATCTCATAGGCTAAAGCATGAGATACTTAAACAAATATGTGGGTGCTTGCTAGAGAAGAAGTTCACTGAACAGACCCGACATTTAGAGCATTACTTATTTGTCTATAGAATTCTCATTGTGATGATTATATAAGTAATCCTTTTACTTGAGGTATGGGGATTGCTATGTTTTGATACTACTTATGATCTATTTAGTCATAGATTGTTTAATCAGTAGTCATTAGATGTAGCATGAACTATATGGAGATAATTGAGTGATAAAGATGAGATTCATCACCCTAAAATAATTAGGGAGAATGTTTCGTTGTTCTCGATTAGTATTGATTCGAAAAATTCTTAACTAAGGTGAAATGACGTTTTGTAAATAATTTATAAATGTCATTAATTGAATCAATAACTAATGGGAAAGGACTAATATGATTAGACTCAAAATAGAGTAGACATTAATTCAATGTTCCATGTCTAATCATAACATTATATGATAAAATGATTGAATTATATGAAAAAATTATGCACGAAAAGATTGATCAAAACTACTTTGACATTCTCAAATATTTAGATAATCATGATGTGTTGCTAGATGCCAATATTGATTTATGATTATAAACTGTTTAATTGGAAAATTAGTTCTCACATATAGAATGGGTTGAAGAGAGCAAAGTTAATTTAATCAAGTTGGACTTGATTGTAAAGTTTGAAAAATTTTGTGATTAAATATGAGACATTTAATAAATAAGGATCAATATGAGTTATTGAATCTTATATGGGCATAATCGCTATTTAATTAGAATTATTAGTAATTCTAATTAAAGTTTAATTAAAATTAGAACCTAATTTCAATCAAATTACTGAAACATCAAAAACTTATTATAAATAGACTTAAGCTTTATGAAGCTAACACTTCTTGCTTAACTCCCTCTATAAGAATTACAGAGTTCTCTCAACCTGTTCTAGGGATACTATTAGAGGCCAGACACTTGTGCAGTTACGGTGGTTGAGACGAATCAGTTTTGAAAATAATTCGAGAGATACAACAAGACAAAGATCAAGCCTCGGAATAAGGTACGAATTAAATTTCCGCTTTATTATGATTTGTGTTAATCATTTTATAGAATTAAATAGATCTTGATTTACGGGAAATTAAAAGTCACGAAAAATTTCGTGATTATTCTGCTATAGTCTGAATTAGATCCCGACTCGATTTCTCAACAATTAAGGCTCAGAGATCACTACCAGGAAAGACTCATGAATACAACAAAAAAAAAAAGACGGCATACTAATTTAACCTAGCTTATGAAGCAATTGACAAAGTCATATAAATTTTATAATACGCATAATAATTATAAATATAATTCTATGATGCAATTGCGAATTTTATACCGCAACTAACTAGGTAGGTCCTAAATTCAGTTTCCAAAGATCATAAAACTAATCCTAGCATTGCTACTCAACTTGTGATAATAATAAAATATTATTATTATTGAAAGAAAAGTAGGACATAATGGACAGAAGCTTCGAAGCCGTAGCCCATGCCTCGACTTCTTAGTCTTTCTATAATATTATTTAACTAAGATGTAAAACTTTGGTTTTTTTATTAATTTTTAAGTGACGCATCTTGACTAACTGTTTTCTACAATATTTAAAAGGCAATATTTCCATGTCTACTAGCCATCATCGAGAAGCTAAAGGTATCTTCTAGAACTTGGAAATAACATTTTGTTTAACCTTTGTTATATTATGGTACTACATGGATGTCCTGTCATGAATCACTCCATTGTTTCCCCAAAAAATATTGGTTTCTGTTCTTTTTTTTGTAAGCCACGGGGTATTTTAAGAGGGTCTCAATTTATGAGAAGACGTTTTTAAGCCAGTCATTTTTAGACTAATCTCCGCTCACACCGAGTCAGCCCATAAGGAATAAAGTGCTGGCCAAACAGATTTTTCCATTCTCAGGACTCGAACTCGAGACCTCTAATTAAGAGATGATAATATGAACCACACATCAACCTATTTGGTTGCTTCCTGTTCTTTATTATATGCTATATATAGGAATAGTATAACGTCTCTGTCAAGAAAATTTGTTTATTATAAAACTCATAAACAAGTAATTTAATTGGATGATTGTGCAAGATAGTCCATAAAATATGCAGGAAAGACTTTGGGTTAATTTCTAGCCGAATTGGTCTGCGTCAATCCGAAACATTCACGTCAGTATCTACGGGTCTCTATCATGGCCAAACCAACGCTGGCAGGAAAAATGCTCCGCTCCAATTTTCTTAAAGTCACGCCTTGTGATCTTGAAAACTCTAGCTTGCTGTCATCCAAATATCACATGTTAAATTTAATTACTAATTATGTTAATTAATTTTATTACTTAATTTTCAGTCATTAACTTATTGATAATTCAATATAAATTATTATATATTTATTCAATATATCTATAAAAAGATCGACTAATTTTTTTCCTTAATATCTGACGAACCAAGATCTTCTGTCTAATATTATCCTGTCTTATTTTATCTCATGAAATCTCAACTATTTATTTTGTGGGACTCACATAGGGTCCACGCAGAATCTATATAAAACCTACATAAATAAACGGCTAAGATTAATTGAATACAATAAAATACCATAATATTAAACAGAAAATCTGTACATATGCCTGACACATAGTCCACTAACAATTTATCTCAAATGTCATTGCTTCTGGAAGAGTCTCTGCATGAATGGCCTGCTATATAAAAATTGTCAGAGCCAATGGGGACCAAGCTTTGGTGGATTTAAATTAGTTGTATGCCAAAGTTGACGTGGGATAGTTTTGTGGCAACTAAATCAATAGACCCGGATTTATTTAGATTTGTCCAAGAATACTAACTTTATTTAGATTTGTTGGATAATGAAGTTCTAATCACTTCTACAAGTGAGCTATAACGTTCGCTACTTAGCTCTATGGTTTGTTTAAGGGGTAATGAAGTTGCATATCAATAACTCTCAAAATGTCGTCGAGTCAGTAAAATTTCCCTTTGTAGTCTTATGCAAAGCCACTCAAGCACAAATTTCAGTACAGATTAAAAGTCAAAAAGAGAAGTTAAAAATAGGAGAATTTGCATGTGCAATGATTTTCACAAATTCAACGAAGTAGGTCTCAAGACATCTTTGTTTAGGCCTTTGATCTTGACATAAGGTAGCACGCTTACAAGGAAAAAAAAAAAGGTTAAGTGTTACGGTAATTTCGAAAAATCACCGTATGCTCAATTAAGCAAAAATTCACATGTGTATAGTAAGATTACAGAGTGGGGAACATATGGTGTTTATCTCCGCAGTAATGTTCTTTTTAATAGAAAAGAAATTGAGAAGTTAAACTTTGGTATAATTCCACCTCATCTTAAAATGCAATTGTTAATCTTAACTCATACTAGCAAATAAGATAAAGGAGAACCTTATTAACATCAACTTAAGATTTTCGGATGCTAAATAAAGTAAGAGCTTTTCATTGAACTATTCTTAATACTACATCCATTTGTAAAAGACAACAGTTTTTGATAATTTGCATCCTATTAGAGATGTAAATTTAGAATTTGTCGACTTGTTTAAACTTTTGAGTTCTATTAAACTCTACTACTAGTGTAGCCTATTCAATATGTATTGTCTGAAAGGAAAATATATGTACAATAAAGAACATAGATAATAATAAAACTTATTGGATGATTGTGCTTTGATATAGACACTGCCATAAAAACAAAATTTGGCGCAAGTGTGATGCAATTATGATGTCATCTTCTCCCCAAATTTAATACAACTAGTTCTCAAATCCTGTACTTGAGATTGAAAAATTGATACGTGAAAAGTCTTTATATGACATCCTTATTAGGTTAGTAAAAGTGTCAGAGAAATCCTTATCAGGTTAGTAGAAGTCTTTATATGTGAAAAGAACAGTTCGATACACATAATCAAATCAAATGTTAGAGAACAATTTGTAGGTGAAGCCAAAAATCATGGAGACAAGTATGGAGAGTGCTCATAATGTTTGCCAAAAATTGTAGAGATAAATCTAGAGAACATTTACAATGTTCGAAATAGTTGAGAAGAAATAGAAACGTGCAAAGACCTAGTCAAAGACTAACTCTCTAGCAAAAAATAAACAAATCCAGCTAAAAAAGGATAGAAAATAGCCTAACTCAAATCAGTGACCCACACCACACGTTAAACTTTAGTATAATTCCACCTCATCTTAAAATTCAATTGTTAGTCTTTAACTCGTATTATCAAATAAGATAAAGGAGAATCTTATTAACATCAACTTAAGATTTTTGGATGCTAAATAAAGTAAGAGCTTTTCATTGAACTATTCTTAATACTACATCCATTTGTAAAAGACAACATTTTTGGATAAATTGCACGTTATTAGAGATGTAAATTTAGAATTTGTCGACTTGTTTAAACTGTTGAGTTCTATTAGACTCTATTACTAGTGTAGCCTATTCAATATGTATTGTTTGAATGGAAAATAAATGTATAATAAAGAACATAGATAATAACAAAACTTATTGAATTGTTGTGCTTCAATATAGCCACTACCATGAAAACAAAATTTGACACAAGCCTGATGCAATTGATGATGTCATCTTCTCCCCAAAGTTAATACAACTAGTTCTCAAATCCTACACTTGGGATTGATACGTGAAAAATCTTTATGTGACATCCTTATCAGGTTAGTAAAAGTGTCAGAGAAATCCTTATCAGGTTAGTAAAAGTCTTTATATGTGAAAAGAACAGCTAACAGAATTGATACACATAACCAAATCAAATGTTAGAGAACAATTTTTAGGTGAAGCCAAAAAGCATGGAGACAAGTATGGAGAGTGCTCATAACGTTTGCCAAAAATTGTAGAGATAACTCTAGAGAGCGTTTGCAATGTTCAAAATAGTTGAGAAATATAAACATGCAAAGAACTAGTCAAAGACTAACTCTCCAACAAAAAATAAAAAAATTCTGCTAAAAAAGGATAGAAAATAGCCCAACTCAAATCAATGACCCACATCCACACCCACACCCAACCTGGCTCGGGCCATACTAGGTAGGCAAGCGGTTGTTGGCCCAGGTCTAGCCTCTTTCCAAAGTATCTTGAGACAAGTTACTCAAGCCTTGACAAGCACTCCTCTTAATATAAAGACTAAAAAATGGTTTATATCCACCAATATGGGCAAGAATACAACATATGTGGCAAAAAAATGTTTTGGCTAAACAAGTAAAAAGGGAGGTTTAAACAACCATTTATCTAATATTCTCCCATTCAATGGCTAGCTAACTCTAAATTTTCCGAAGAAAGAAAGTATATATATCTTTTAAGCTTAAATATCTTTTGATTGACATATTGCGTAGTGATGTGAGGCAATAACATAATTAATAAAGTGAATTTCTCTTAAACTTCATAAGCTTAGGACGAGACCCTCATATCACATATTATACCCTTAATTTCTGTTAATTCTGTGTTAAAAAGAAAATAAATCACAATAAGTGCTTTTTATGGTCATGACATACCTTGGGTTCTCATGAGTGTTCTAGAAAGATTGTCCAACTCTTCAATAAAAGGCAACCCCAACTTCATACCCAAGTAGTTGGTTAATCTAAATCTATCACCCTATAGACTGCCCATTAAGGGTTATAAACTTTTAAAGGCCAATATGACCCAACCTCTACAAAATTGTATCCATTAATTCCATCACATTAAGACCACCATAATGGCTTATGGATCTTAGAAAAATCAAGAGGTGAATCAAGTCTATCTTTCTACGACTACCTAAATAATAGGGGTATAGATTCATTAAGAGTTTGAGAATCAACCTTATATCAACTACACGCCATAGGGATGCGTATGTTGTGCATATTGAGAACTCATAAGGCTTTGTTCAACCATAATATGTTATCCACCATACTCCCTCATAGGCTTAAGCCATATCTCCCTTAACGATTCAAGATCCTTTAATGAGAGGTTTTGTCAATTTTCTTTCAGATCTTGCATATTCCAAGGAATTTGCTCCATTTTTTTGAGTTAGTTGACTGTATTATATCTAATACTTATATGTTTTCCCTTGCCATTGTACATGATGTTTCTCTCTATCCCAATGGCATCTTGCACATCATAATGTAGGAAACTTGATACATTTGATTTCCCCCATAATGGCATATCTTCGAACAAGTTCCTCAACCATTCAGCTTCTTGACCTACCAACTTAATAGCAATGAATTCAAACTCCATTGTGGAGTGCTCTATATATTTGTTTCACAGATTCCATGATATAGGAGCCTTACCCAAGGTAAAGACATAACCACAAGGAAAGCTAACTTTATGGTTATCAGGCATTTGAACTGCATCATAAAATCCTTCTAAAACAACAAGAAATTCACTAAAATGCAAACACCAATTCATAGCGATCAAGTGCACCCCAATGCTTTCTACTCGAGTTATGAGTATAATGACCCAATTTAGGAATAACATAAGCTATGTTAAGTCTAGTATAATTCATCAGGAACATAACACTTTTTATATTTTTAACATATTTGGCTTGTGAAATACTAGAACCGTTCTTCTTCTTGAGAGATATACTAGAATCATAAGGAATTGTCACTGTCACAACACCAAAAAAACTAAACTTTTCCATCATTTTTTCAATATAATGGGATTGATATAAAGAGAAGTCATTTTCGTTTCTCATTTTAATATCAAGAATCACATTAGCTTCTCTTAGATCATTCATATCAAATTGAGAAGATAAAAACATTTTTGTCTCATTGACAACATCCACATTAGTAAAAAAATTTAACATATCCTCAATATAAAGGCATATAATCGTATAATTTGATCCAATCATTTTTTAATAGACATTGGAATCAGACGCATTCATAATATGGTCATTGCTTACCAATTTTTGGTTAAACTTCTCATGCCATTGTTTAAAAGCTTATTTAAGACCATAGAGGGACTTTCTAATCTTACACACCTTGTTCTATTGATTAGGAATAATATAACCCTCTAGTTGTTCCATATATATTTTTTCATCTAAGTCACCATTTAGAAATGTAGTTTTCACATCCATTTAATGTACTACTCTGCCATAAATGGCAGTAAGCACGAAATAGTCAATGCCTTTCTTTTGGTTATAACCTATAACTAACAATCTGGCTTTTAATTTTTCTATAGTTCCACCAGACCTCATTTTCATTCTAAAGGTCCATTTACATATAATTGTTTTACAACCTTTAGGTAAATCAACTAAGTTCCATGTGCAATTTATCATTATTGAATCAGTCTCACTTTTATTGGCTTCTTTATGAAATTTAGCATTTATGGAAGTCACTATCTCTTCATATATTTTAGGATCTTCCTTAATTAAAAAAAAATAAACAATGTCCTTATTTATTCTATCAAGATCATAATTCTCAGCTAAAAAGATAGTAACAAAATTTGATCTAAAACTACTTTTAATTCCTTGCCTTTTACTCTTCTTAGGTTCATTTACATGTTCATTTGAAACATAAGTAGAAGCAAGCAAAGAAAAAGGCACATAAACAATATTACAGGACCAGTAACATTTGTAGCATCATTTTTCTTTAATGGAAAGATACATTCAAAATATTATGCATCTCTAGATTCATAAATAGAAATATTAATCAATGAAATATATATACAACACTATTTCGAGCATAACCAATAAAGATAATCAAAGGTCTTAAGCCTAATATTTATCTGTCTAAAATCTAGTAAGCCAACTTTGGCTAAAAAGATCTGCAACATATTATGGACATATCAGATAACGCCTAAAAAGCCTACTAGAGAAATTACTTTTAGCCTGACAATTGGTGTTGAAGCTTTAATTCCTATAAAGTTGAAATTACTATGTATAAGGTTACAAGTGCACAAATATAAAGCTAACAATGATCAAATTGAAAATGAACTTGACTTAACTGAAGAGTCCATGGATGTCACAAACATGAGAAACAAAGCATTCCAATAAAGGGATAAACATTAAACATTCATAAGATAAAAGTTAGAACCTCTATTATGGGGACTTGCTCTTACAAAAATCAATTTTCTAAAAGATGAAAAATTTGTAAAGCAAAATATCCCAAAATTGATCAACACCATACCACATAAACAATGTTATTAGGCCAGGGAGTTACAAACTTGAAAAGCTTGACAAACCAGAGGTGCCTTCCATTAGAAATAGAATTATATAAAGAGGTATTACCATTAGGCTAAGTTCCAAAAATCTCATATGGACAAGTAATAATTATCAATAAAGCATCTCTTTTTGTTTCTCCATTTAATTGAAACGAAGGAACTAAAAACAAAAACTTACAAGTTTGAAAGCTTTATGTCTAGCAAAAGTTATTTTTAACTATATAACTTAAAATAAACATTTATAGTATGAAAGATTTAGGTCCAGGAGAAGTCAATTTAGCTCTCCAGATCACAAAAAAAAAGCTACAAGTCTAAAGCCTTATGTTTAAGAGAAATCATTTAAGCTCCCCTATCTTCATGTAAAAACATAACATTTTGAAAGCCTTAGGTCCATAAAAAGTAATTCAAACTCCCTGACTCAAAATAAAACATGCAAGTCTATTATCCTCAAGTCTTGAGAAGTCATCTCAACTTCTTGACTTAAAAAGAAAAAAATTACCAAATCAAATAATCAACAAACCACCAAGTATATGAACATTAAGTTTAAAGCTCAGTAAAAATAAATTAAGATATTGGAGCTAAACTCAATATTCCTATCATATCTGGAATAATTGGAGCTAGAATTCATAACCTTATCATTAACATGTTAAGTTGTTTTTAATTTTATTAAGAAATTGGAGTTAAACTCCACATACCTGATATTTCTAAGTTAAACTTTTTGAAATGTTGTTAAAATATGGAACTAGACTCCACAACCTTGCCATCGACAAATTAAAATTTTCAAACTTTGTTAAGGTATTGAAGCTATATTCCATACCCCTACCATCAATAAGTAATGCAAAATATATTTGAGTCAATAATAAAAATAGTCATACTACATATATCATAACGTAACATTTCATAAATAAAAAAGTGCTAAATATGCTCATAAATTTAGTACATTTACAACTATGCATACAAAGGTAAAGAGTAAAGAGAAAAAAAAAAGAGCCTAGATAAAGAGTGGTACATTATTAAATGAAGCATGGTTGGTTCCATTAAGGTTGGATGGTCCTCCATTAGTAGAAATAGTGATATCAACTTTGCCATTAGTGCTATAAAACTCACCAACATCCTTAACTTGAGTACACTCAACATTATCAATGCACTAGTAATATCCAAGTCTATGAATGAAAAGAATGGATACTTCTTTTATATAACTTCCTTACAAGCCTAGAACATTATTACAGTGATGCTAATGAGATTATCTTAGTTCCAACTCTCGAATGACTTGGAACTATGATAATAATAGATAATAAAAATTGAAGTTATCTCTCTACAAAATGTTCACCTACATATGAATCTTAATCCTCTCACTCATAAGTCCTATGAATTCATACTTTAATACTGCCATAACCTTCTCAAACTCTTTGAGATACTTGATTAACTATTCTTTAGTAACCTTCTTCTCCTTCTTAAACATATTGAATCTCCACAAGTCATCATGGCTCTATACCTCTTGCTTCTCCTAGATAACCATGTTAAGTTCCTTGGCTTGTCTATCAAAGCTTAGAAAGGTGACAACTTGAAAAACATAATCCAAAGGTAGGCCTAAAAAAGGATGAAGCTTAAAACTTTAAATAAACATTATCTTAGCAAGGTGTCTCCTAAAAAGTGCATGAATTTGGTTGATAAATAAGTCCTCTACACTTTGTGTCTCTTTAGGGAGAACATCCATAAACAATTTATAATCCATTTCCAGCCTTACCAAAGATAATTTCAGTCTTCTTTAGGTTAAAGTTAAAACAGAAATACTCTGTTTCCCTATAGGAGTGTTGAGAATAGGTAGGTGACTATGCTCTTTACTTGACAAGAAGAGCAAGGAGGCAAAGGCATAGAGATAAGAGTGTTGGCATTAGGAGACTTGGCTCAATGAGTGTAATCTCGTTTTTGCGTCTCACCCTTTCCTTCTTCCTCTCCATAGTAGATGATGTTCATAAACCTCTCATTTTTTATGCCTTAGACTTAGCTAGCATTTTCTATGAGTTCATGTCTGTAATAAAAATAACAAGAATTTTAGTAAAGTGTTGTTAGGATCTATAAGTATATAAGATAAGAACTCTTAATAATACATTATCTATATCCCATTGTGGAAATCCCTAATCTAAACCTCTCCAAACTACCTAAATATTGGATTGGTAAGAATACAAATTTTTCCTTTCAAAATTACAACCGCTTTAGACTCATCAGCATTAAATAACCCTGGCTCATGTTCGTTTTTCGCTGCCCATTTTATATCCGCACACACCTGCATTGATGTATGAACTTAAATAATTCCATATTGGGGATAGTTGATGTAACAAAAAATAACAAACCTAGCTCCAAACATATGGATGTAGCTAGATGAGACTTTAGGTCTATCTCACTGAATATCTTCTATATAAGCCAAGATTATAAGGGGAGGGCTTGTTTTCTATAGGATGCATGCATAGGTTTCAATAGACTTAGTGGGCACCTCAGTGTGGCTCCTACAATTTGAAAATATAGATCCTACATTTCTATGGTTGCCTAAACTAAAACTACTGAAGCTACTTGCCTATCTCTTAAGCTACTCCTATTACCCTTGGTATTATCTATAACTTAAAAAATCAAAATATACATAAACTTACTTATTAGGAAAAGATAAGTTCTTATTAATCACCTTAATATTAGAATTTTCTTAAGGATACAGGTTGGTTGTTTAAGAAAGGGGTATTTTCTCTCTTTAGTAACCCTCCAAAAATGACAAAACTAAGTCATAATACACATTAAGTCCCTTATTAAGAAGATGAACAATCAAGATTGTCTTGGGTCAATGATTGAGATTGGGTGGCCACTTTGCCTCCCTATGTTTCTCGAGAGTATGAACTCTTTGTGTCAAAACCTCAACCTATCTTGTACAAACATATCAAAGAAACTATTGGAAGAGTTGATGCTTCAATGTTTGATTCATGGTAGAACTTTAATATTTATCGTACAAACTTATTAAAAAAGACAAGAGGAGATAAAGCTTTTGGGATTGATTTATGTCAAATTTTATGCCAGTCTCCATCAATTGTTAAATTTAGCAATTAATATGCAAAGTCATCAATATACTTGACAAAACTATTGAAAAGATTGAAGAGAAGGAGAAGATGGTTGACAATTTATCATAGGCAAACCTGTCAAAGTAAAAATAATATAATTTGTTAAAATAGGCCAACTTATTTAGACTCATTTTGGCTATTTATTCTATATTGCCTCTGTAACTGTCTTCAATAGATATATTAGGATCCGTTATTGATTTTCTAGGTAACATTTTTAGGTTATGTTATACATATACTATACATACATGTATCACTCATTAGTGACCAGTTAATGACTGATTTAGAGTGTTTAAAGAATATTTCAATTAACCCACAATCTCTATATACCTAACTATCAAAAGTTTTATTCTCGAGAACCTAAGTTTTAAATTGATGGTTAAATAATAAACCCCCCTGATGAGAGTACAAAGTGGGCGTAGGTTTGGCTCAATAAGTCCACTAATTAAAATGGTCCAATGGCCTAAGAAGTGCAAGTAAAGGCAAGATTCAAATATGTGAAGAGTATAATCCTAATCAAATACTAATAAAGCTACTTAGTAAAGATTGAGTCCAACTCTAATAAGGGTAGTTAGAGTTCAACTATACTTGAAAGAAGGATTGTCTATAAAAAGGAGATGCACCAAAAAAGTTCTTGTAACCACTATCACTAATCACATTTTGAGATTTATCTATATACTTTTTACCTTTCAAATTACTAATTTGAATGTTAGAGTATAAATATCAAGAACACTTCAAACTAGAATAGAGAATAAATGATTTTACCTTCACGATAGTTCTCTTTATATACAAAAAAGAATTTAAGTAGTTAAGCTTTGGTATAGTTCCACCTTTTCTTAAAATTCAAATTGTTAATTTCTATCTTACACTATAAAATAAGATAAAGAAGAAGTTTATCAACATTAACCTTCTTTTTTTAAATCATGGAGAAGGTATGATTTTTTTTTGTTGTACCTCCCTTAATATTGCATTCTTGATTCTTCCTTAAAGACAACAATTTAAAACATATACCTTATGTACTTTTTGAGCCTTTTGATTTATTGAAAGTTTTGAGGCCTAGTGCATTTCATAAGCATTAGGGCTTATTCACTATGATGAGTGCGTAAAATGTTCGAACTTTTTATATAATTTTTTTTGTTAATTAATTTTATTCTAAATTATTTTAAATTACCTCATTAAATAATTAAAATGAATATTTAGATC